>JADLZK010012948.1:0-12830 GCA_015847255.1 Hyparrhenia diplandra
GATCTAGAAACATACTCTAGGAGGGGCTTCTCTCAGTTGTTTTCTACATTTAGCCTCTACTTCCAAGTATCAGTGACTATAAACTTGTACAGGGATCTTAGGAGGAGGAGGAGGAGGAGCACTATACATCCAGCAGTAGTGGGGCTTGAACCCGGCCGACCCGGCTTCATTATAGTATATACTCTCTCCATTCTATAAAAGAGTCGTTCTCCCTTACCGAAAAATAACTACCAGCATTATATATTAAAAATATATAAATATTTGTGCTAAATAATTAGTATCATGAAAAATCTTTTAAGTCTAATTTCTTAATAAATTTATTTAAAAATATAAATATTGCATGATTTTTTATAAATTGAGTAAAACTTACCGCACAAACACCTAAAATGACTTTTTTATGGGATAGAGGGAGTATAGCTCGAGGGTTGTCTCATGTCATCCCGTGCTTTTCATCATTGTGCGGAATGTATACTCCCTCCATAGTTAAAAAGAAAGACGTTAGACAAATGACACCATCTCCAAAGCGGCTTTGACTTCTTTTTTCTATAAAAATATTTATCAAAAAATTATATATGTATATTTTTATGAAAGTATTTTTCAAGACAAATCTATTGATATGATTTTCACATTTCTAAACTCAACGACTTAAAAGTTTATTTATGATTTATGTTCTCAACGTTTGACCCAAACCTTTCTAAAAACATCTTTCTTTTCAACTGTGGAGGAAGTAATTTTTTTTCTGAAATAAGGGATATATATTCTCTCTGTCGGGCCCACCATTGATAAACAGAGATTTTGGGAAACTAGCGACATCTGAAGATGGTTCGTGCAGCCTCAAGAGGGGAGGGTCAATTCCAACAGGGATTTTGGGAAACTAGCGACATCTGAAGATGGGAGGAGTTGGGGAGGCAATTTTGACGGGGTGATGAACCCCGTACTCGGCAAGCTCACTAGCCTCATCGAGAAGAAGTACACCGAGCTCAAGAACGTGAGGAAGAAGCTGGAGCAGCTGAGGAAGGAGCTGATCGCCATCAACCTCGCGCTGGAGAAGCACGCGGCCATGGAGAGCCCGGACGCGCAGGCGAAGAACTGGGCGGCGGAGATGCGCGAGCTGGCCTACGACTTGGAGGACAGCATCGACCTCTTCACCCACCACGTCGACCACGAACCGCCGGACACCACCACCGGCGTCAAGAGGTTCTTCCTCCGGATGATCCGGAAGCTCAAGAAACTCCACTACCGCCACAGGTTTGCTCAGGAGATCAAAGAGCTTCATGATCTTGCCAATGAATCGTACCGGCGTCGGAAAAGATACAGGATTGAGGAGGGCAGTTCTAGCATCTCGCACGCGGAGATCGATCCTCGATTACAGGCACTCTATGTGGAGGTGGAGAAACTCGTCGGCATCCAGGGCCCAAGCCTGGAGATCATTGGCCGGCTGGTTGGCCAGAACCCCCAGCGGAGCGACGGAGGGTTGCCGCCATTGTTGGATCTGGAGGTTCAGGCAAGACTACGCTTGCTAAACAGGTGTTCGAGAAAATCAGGGGCCAATTCTCTTGTGCAGCTTTTGTGTCTGTGTCGCAAAAGCCCAATATGATTAGCCTTATGTGGGAGTTGCTTGCTCAAATTGGGAGCCACGGTGGAGATTTAGGACTGATGGCAATAGGATCTTGCAGCGAAAAACTACTGATTGACCATTTAAGATCACATCTCGAAAATCAGAGGTTAGTTTACCATTTCTTTTTTTTTGTTAGCTTAATCTGGAACTCCTAGAAATTTGTGAATCTCAGTGGTTGTTGGCTTGTACAGCCATTAACTACACCAATTTTCTCTTACATAACAATAAGTAATTTTGCATGATGGCAATCCAAAGTTAAAAGCTAACCTCTGGTGTATGTCGTATTTGTATTTTCATAAACTTTTGTAGCATTTTTTACATGTATGCACAACCGTTTCTACCGTCTTTATACAGAACTGATTTTAACTGCTTCACAAACTTGCTTATAGGTATCTTGTGGTGATAGATGATGTTTGGACCAAGTCAGCATGGGAAACCATCCAATGTGCTCTTCCTAAAAATGGTCCTACCAGTAAAATAATTATGACAACACGCATCAACAGTGTAGGTCAGTTCTGCTGCACTTCAGAAGAGGGTTTCGTCTATCAAATGAAACCTCTTAGCAGAAAGGATTCTGAAAATTTATTCCTCAAAAAGGACATTATGTGATGAAGATAAGTTTCCTGTTCAGCTGGAGGGGATTAAAAATGAGATAATTGAAAAATGCGATGGTTTGCCACTGGCCATTGTTACTCTAGCTAGCATGTTAGCTACTAAGCCGAGAACAGAGGAAGAATGGGAGAGGGCACTTAATTCTATCCATTCTATGCATGAAAAAGATAGTGGCCTGGAAGTGATAGATAAGATATTGTCTCTGAGTTACAGCGATCTACCTCACAATATGAGAAATTGCTTATTGTATCTCAGTAAATTTCCAGAGGATCACATGATTTACAAAGACAACTTAGTATGGAGATGGATAGCTGAAGGATTTATCACTGAAAAACAAGGCTTTACTTTGGTGCAAGTTGCCGAGAGTTACTTTTATGAGTTTGTAAATCGGAGTTTGGTCCAGCCCATAACCTTGGCGTTCAAGATATGAAACACGTGGAGAAGGAGGATGTCGAGTCCATGATATTGTATTGAACTTCCTTATCTCTCGTTCAGCTGAAGAAAATTTCTTAACTATGTTGGATGGCCAGGGGTTCAATCATCGGATCAAAGGATTTGTCGGCTCTCTGTCTGGGACAATCCAGAACATGCACTGGCAGTCTCTCGAAAGCAACCATGAATCTGTCCCATCTCCGGTCGATTAGTATCTGCAATGTTGGAGATTGGACTATGCCTCCTGTTTTAGACCTACCTGTCCTTCGAGTGTTAGATCTAGAGGGATGCCGTGATTTGAGGATTGTTGACCCTGATTGCATTTTAAGTTTGTTTCATCTGAGATACCTGGGGTTCCGTGAGTGCAAAGCGGTGTCATGCTACGGATCAAATTGGAAATCTACACTATCTGCAGACCATCGATTTAAGCGGGACTGGAGTAACACAGCTGCCAGAAAGTATTGTTCGGCTCAAAGCGCTTTTGATGTGTCTTGTTGGTCAACGTCTCATCATGCCAGATGGGTTTGGTAACATGGAATCCCTTCAGGAGTTAGGGGCTATTGATTGCTTGAAGTGCTCCATCAATTTTGGGGAAGATCTAGCACTTTTGAGCATGTTGAGGGTGCTCCGAAAGTGACTTTCATTGGGGTGAAACAAGTGATATGGAAACTAGAAAGAAATCTTTGATGTCATCCCTCTGCAAACTTGGAGAAAACAACCTTCGGCGTGTCACTATTAATGACCATGTTGGTGGAGATTGTTTTGTGGATTCGTGGTACCCTCCTCCATGTCTCCTCCAAAAGTTCATTCATATCAGTCAATACTTCTCCAGGTTTCCAAAGTGGATTAGTTCCTGTCTATGTGATCTCACCCACTTGGATATAAAAGTTGAAAAGATGGAGCGAGAGTATCTATGTATTCTTGAAGATCTGCCTGCCATCCGTTCGCTTTACCTTTTCGTAAAGCAAGTTTCTGAAGATGGGCTCATCATCAGCCGTGGTGCATTCCGATGTCTAAAAGGCGTTTCGAATTCTGTAATATAGATGGACCTGGTTTGATATTTGAAGGAGGCATGCGAATGCTAGAATGGCTTAGGCTCGGATTCGATGCAGATAAAGCACAATCAACATACGGCAGTTTGGAGGTTGGCATCCAGCACCTCTCATCCCTCAAACATATCGTGCTCATTGTCTGGATGATTTCTGAAGGTGGTAATGATCCAGCAGAGGAAGCCGCCAAGTCTGCCATCAGTGACCAAGTAAAGATGCTCCCCAACCCTCCAACGCTTGATATCAGATTTCGCAGGACGGAGTCGGCTGGCAGGCACAGAATAAGGACCACTAACAAGATGACGTTGGATGTTGCATACTGTAGTATGTTGCTTCTGCAGTTTGTGCTTATTGGCAAAATGGAAACCTCGACGCTTTGCACTACATGCTCCATTGAGGTTGATGCAACCACCTTTTTTTTTATATCCTCGCATACTGTAGTATGTTGCTTCTGCAGTTTGTGCTTATTAGCAAAATGGAAAGCTCGACGCTTTGCGCTAGATGCTCCATTGAGGTTGATGCAACCACCTTTTTTTTTATATCATACAACCAAAAATTGTGTGTGTGGATGTGTTGTAACCATTAAATTTTCTTGTTAATACATTGAATTGCAACTCTTCTGAGAAAGAACTGTCAAAGTTTCTCTTCAAGACTGTTTCTTGAATGGGAAGATCAGGCATAACTGGATAATCTGCATCAGTCAAATGATAATCTCACAGCTTTGAAGATACATCCGTATGTTTCTTGGATTACTTACACTTCCTGAATTGCACAGAGCAAGCAATCGTGAAGGAGCGACCTGATGTCTGCATTATACATGACTGCATTGCAAAAGGGAGGTGCAGGATGCCATGGAGGAACTCTTAGAATATCTGTAACCGTCTGGAGTCACTCTCATGGAGAGATGTGCAGGCGCATCTAATATCTTGGGGATAAGGACCTTATGGAGCTGTTTGAGACATTGGCAACAGAACTGACAGAGTAAGTTTGTAAAGATCAATACAAAAGGAGCTAGGTGAGTTGTCATTAAAATATATGGCCAAGAAAGAAAGTGGTGCTAATGTGATATGCAGCAGGAGTCAACTGAACATAAAGAGACATATCCTAAAGAACTTATGCTGGTGACAGCAACTGCAAAATAACAAGGTTATTTTCGGAGTGGACCCGTGCAAAATTGGTCACTGCTGCATGATAGAAAGGGGGTATGGAATCATGGGCACTAAAATTGCAGATCTTGATAATAGCCCTATATTGAAGGGAATAAGTTGCCTTCCACTCACTGGGGATGGTAGAGGTGACATTCCAGCTGAGGGCGCACTGCTTGGACAATACCAGTGTTAGCAACACAGAAAGCGATTCCCTTCAATGAACTTCTCTGAGCTTGCCCAGGACATGAATTCCAAAATGCATATCCCTACATACACAGTTGAAGCAACAGCATGTGAGTGTTCACCTGAAACTGTAATCCAAATATATGTAGGTAGCATGAATACTGAATACGGCTGAGACCATCAGAAAAATCGCTGAATGTGCTTGCAACAAGCCCTGGCTGCACCACAAGCGTTGCTCTCATGCCATCCCAGTTTACTGTCAGATTGGAGCTGTTATTACTGCAGCTTAATACATCTCCCCATATTTTTAAATTCGGGTTTTTTTTAATCCACCCCATACTTTAAATTTTGCTACCATGGGACTACAGCCCGTATTTTAAACTTTTCTAAAACACGATATAGATGCATGTGCTTTACATGCATTGCATTGCATGCGCGTACACTAGGTCCAATGAATATCGACACTACAAAAACACAGATGGCTGGCTGGCAAAGTCCAAATTTGAATCCAGATGGATATTAACAAATATGGCTGGCTGTGGCAGCTGACCGCCATTACATTGCTGAAATATGCGAGTCTTGACAGAGCAAAAAGAGCATACTATGACCGCCATTACATTACTGGAACTCGGACGGATAACTGATGCTGCAGTCAAATCTCAAAAGCTACATGGATGGCACTGGCTCAGCCCTCAGCGCAGGAAGCAACGCAGGTCCATGACACGCAGCACCTTGAATCCGTCCAGGCTACACCCCAGCACGAGCCTCGGCTTCTTCGGCGCCGGTGGGCAGTGCAGGGGCCGTTCAATTCCAGCGCCGTTCGCCGACGGCGGCGGTGAGAGCTGTCGTGGTGGACCTTCTTCACCCTCTCGATCTGCGTTGGAGTGAGACCGCTTCAGCTTCTGTGACCGCAGCTCCACAAGCTGCGGAATACTAACAGCTTCTACTTCTTCTTCAGGCACCTGCCGGATGGTTCTCTTTCCCAGGATCTTTCTCTGGAGTCCCATGGCGAACTCGCGGTTTAACCTGCAATATGCGATAGCGGAGTAGAAATAAAACGAGATTGTTAGCTCAGGTGATCGAATAAAGATGAACCCGAGGTTGAAGAAGAGCAAGCTAAGTACCAGTTAGATAGTTGGAGCTCTCGCTTTGGACGCCAAAGCAGCAACGGATGTGATGACAGATTGACAGCAGATGTGCATGCTTATATAAGCAAGAAACGTAGCAAAGGGACGACCATCTTTGCCGTTTCACAGAACGGAAAAGGTGGGATGGAAAAGGATTGCCATTGAACTGGCAGTGTGTGCACGGGTGAGAGCATCATGTCAAGGAACCAGAGGAAATTGCACAGCAGATGAAAAGTGCAGAACTCTTTCCGTTGGTTAGAATAAAAACCATTCTGCTTTCCGTAACAGCGTATGATGAAAATTAGCAAGATGCAACGGAAAGATAAAAGTGTCATTTGAGAGGGGAGGGAAATGTCATGGGTGATGAGGAGGCACGTGAGCAGGAGCCAAAGTGAAGGTGAAAGAGGAATAAAGGAAAAGACTCTAAAGAGGACGAGGAGAAAAGCGCATCTTTGTCTTTGTTTCAATAAAAGAATAACTAAAAATATGTAGGAAAACAAACCATGCGTGGGGAATATGCAAAAGTCAGCCCTGCTTTGGCTTGGATACATTTTGAGTGCATCATTTTGGAGGGAATACTAAGCTGCAAACTTTAATTAAAGTCGTTGCTTAAACTATTGCTTTGAACCGTTTGTGTGCCGTTCATCTTATCTTTATTTACCCTAAAGCCGATCAAGACTTTGAATGTGTTCGTTTGTTCTTGTCAGCTTATTCTCTTACAGAATAATATTAAATCAGCCGAAATCAGTTGTCAGCAGACTGTTTGTCTTGATGTAAGTTCAGAACAACTGATGTAACTAAATAGATGACAAACTATCAGCCCCTGAATATAGACGTATCGTGCGAGCCATCAAAGTTTATAAAGCAGGTAGGCCATTCACTCACTGGAAATGAGAGGTTTTCTATAGCAAAATTAAGCAAACTAGTGTAAAAAAATTACAAAAAAAAAGGTGAAATGCATCATGGGCGTATAAACTTTTTCAATATTCTCGTCTAAAAGTACACTTGTAAAGTTTATAAGAATCTAAAGGGGTGTAATCTGAAAAAAAAAAAAAAAAAGAAGCTTCGCCTGGTTTCCAAGATGCTTGACCCTAATCTTTTTGAGGCCAGTAATCTAAGATATTCGTTTAAAAAAACCGAGATATACAGATTGATAATGTTAAAGCTAGAAGGTTATCTTAGTGTTGTGGGATTGTGCTTAATCAGTATGGTATATTACAGAAGCGTTTTTCTATTACTTTGGACAATGAATTAGATAATGGCGTGTTTAGGTTCACTAGAACCGTCGTCCTAGTGGAGAAGACATAGAGCCATAATAAGTTGTGCTTGGGGCGTTGTAATCATTAAGTTTTCTTTCTTAATGTACTGTAGTGACATCCAACTCTTCAAAGGCTGCTTTCAGTTAGCTGATCATCCAGCAGAACTGGATAAGCTGTATCAGGCAAGCGATAATCATCTCACAAATCTGTATGGAAACCTGCATGCTTCTTGGATTGCTTAGCCCCGTACCGTCGTATCAGTACTTCGCAGCAACATGAATCTGTTCATGTAGGAGAGAGCAATGGCAGTTCTGCAGCTCCAGAAGCTGAGCTGTGGCTGTTGCGGTGTTGCCTGACGCAGTTGCCCCGTGAAGTCAACTGCAGTGATGCTGATGAAGTGTGTTGGTTTTCAACCATGTGGGTTGTGGCCAGCCTGCGCCGACAGAATGCGCCCCTCCACCTCTCATCCAAGGCCGCTAACGTGTTGTGCGTGCCTCAACTCCGCGTGTTCAGCGTTGGATTATCGGAGGAACAACCGCTCAATAATAATAATGCCTCTCCCCATACGCTCTGCTACTGCTATGATGCTGTTCTGCATCTGCATTTCATTCATGGGGAATGTATGGTCTGAAACTCTGAATTGCCAACGTCAGGGAAAAGAACTGAAGGACTGGCCACGAAAAGGCCATCGAATCAAGATTATTCTGGAGATCGAGAGAATTGTTCAGAGAAAACGACGCCGTGAATGGCGTCCTCCAAGAAACTCTTCGTTTGTCGGTTCAGCGTAACAATAGAGAACGAGAGAGTGGAAGTCGCAGTGTACGTAGCTGGCCTTGGTCCCTTTAGTTTGTCCAGCTCGATCGGTTACAGTTAGACGAACCAACGATTTATCGAAAAAAAAAAGACGAACCAACGATTAAATAGTCATTCAAAAACATACTCCCTCCGGTCCCTGAATAAAACTCGACCATTCAAAAAAATCGACAAGTAGAACTTGTTCTTTTGCCCATTTTTTTTGAAAGAAATGTTCTTTTGTCCTTTCTTTTGAACGAAAGTGTTGATCTTTCTTGACCGCAGGTGACTTGATTCTCTGACGGTAGGTTTCGTTTCTCTGTCAAAACATTATTGCTATGTTCATCATTTCGTTCTCTCTTTCTTTGTCAGATACAGATCCTCACATACATATACACTCATGTCTATAAATACACATACACATCCACATCCTACCATCTCTACAGTAACCCCTTAAACGTACTTCCTCCATCCCTAAATAACCGCTGTTTGCGCTTTCCAAGAAAAAAAAACAACTTTTAACTAAATACTATATATTAAAAACATTAATACCTATAATACATAATTAGTATCGTTGTGAAGATATTTGGATCGAGTTCTTTAACAAAATTATTTAAAGATAAAAAATTTCACATATTTCCTATAATAAACCGAGTCAAGCTTGTGACACGCACCCCAACGACAACTATCTTTCAAGGATGGAAGAAATACGCATATAGCACATCCGAAACACTTAGACGGCAATCTCAAAGTTAACCATGCAAGTTCGCCATATGTAAACCGCTATTGACCGACACATCCTATATATACCACTAAAAAATAGCAGCATTAAATCACATATTAAATGTAGAAAAATAAGAGTACTCACATCAAATCAAAAGCTTAAATTTGGATAGGATGTGTACAAAATAAGAGTTCCATCACAAGGAATGTAATCACCAAATTAGCTAATTAAGCTACGCTCACTTTTCCCTCATTTTTCTTTTCTTAACAACAAGTGAAGCAATCTTTCCATATTGCTACACTAGTTATTACGCACGTGTTAGATTGGATGTCATTGGCCCCTGTTTAGAAGAGCTTTTGTGAGAAGGGTTTTCTCAAAAGTTGTATAAATGAAGAAAAACATAGTCGGAACAAGCATGTCTGATTTACTTTTTAGTAAAATGTGGTAGAGGAAATAAACACGCTAAAAAGAAAAAATTGTCTAAAACGACCGCTCCGTTTGGATCATATGGTCTAAAGTTTAATAGACCAAGTTAACTCCTGAGACTTTAAAAAAGAGGTTTAAAGTGTTGTCTAAAGTTTAGACCATTTTACAAAGACTTTAATTTAGACCATACAAGTGAGTAGTCGGCCAGGGTGGAATCAGACCGAACGGATGCCTCCTGCTCCCGACCCACCCGACCCTCCCCTTCCCGACCGTTGGCAGCGGCGCCGCGCCCACCGGCACCCCCTCCCAGCCACCAACCTGCCCCCTCCAAGCCCGGATCGGAGCTCCCCCTTCGGCCGATTTATTTCGCCCATGGGGCGGCAGGACCTCTCCCGCGCTCCTCGAGGCGGGTGCCCCTCCCGGAGCGCCTCCCCGTCTAGGCCGCATCGCCGGGTGCCGGGCGGCGGCCTCGGCAGGGCGGGCACTCTCCCCGCCGCGCCCGGGTGCGCCTCCGGGATGCCGCCGCGTCCATCGCCACCGCCCGCCGCTGCGGCTTCCGTTGGCCTCAGTGCCGGCGTGGAGGTCGGCGTCGCCGCCGCCGTCGCCTTGGGGACCGGACGCGGTGAGGTCGGGCTCCTCTACCGCCTGAGACGGAGCCGCCGACCAACGCCTTGGGAGACCCGGCAAAGGGAGTCTCAGCGGTCAACCACCTTGCCCCGCCGCCGCCGCCACGGAGGAAGCCGGCCAGCAGCTCATCGAGGAGCGGCCTTCCGCATCGGGCCCCCCCACCACCCAGACTCCCTCGCCGCTCGCCATGGCAATGGCCACGGCGAACATCCCGGCAAAGATGCCGACGCCCGTGCAGCCCATTGAGGCCGGGCCTCACCGACTTTGCCTAGCGTGGAGGGCGCGGCCAGACAAAGTGGAGCGGTTGTTGGAGGATGGCGAGGTAACCCCATCGCCACCGCGCCTAGAGCAAGCTCTCCCTACGGCCCCCGCCTTCTTCCCTCACTCTGCGTGGAGGTCCAAAGCGCAACGCTGGGGAGGACGGCTACCTCACGGATTGCTCGGAGTCCAGCGACGACGCCTCATCGAGCCGCCTCGCCGTGGCGCGGCGTCGTCGTTATTCCTCCGCCGCGCGGGCCGGGTGCACCCGCTGGGCCCAACTCCACCGCATCGAGTGGGCGGGGGTGCCGCGCCGTAGGTGGGTCATGCCGGGCGCCGTTGGTTCCCCACGCAGCGCCGCCGCAGAGGCGGACCTCATGGAGACCGGGCGGGACTTGCGATGGTCGCATCGGCGACGCCAGACGCCGTCCCCGCCCACTCGGCCGACCGCCCATCGCCGCGGCCGGTTACGCCGCCGAGCCGGCGCGTTCGCCGATGAGGACGGTTTCACACCGGGTCGCGCGCGCCGCTCCCATGGACGCCATCACCGCCGCCTCGCCCCGCTAAACCCGGTGGGCCTCGCTTCAAGCGCTTAGCGGAGGACCACGCCGCCTGCAGCGATGTCGCTTCCGGCGGCGTTGCCTCCGGCGCCGGCGTGCAGGTCACCAGACGCACGATCGCAGCATCGACGCTCGCCCGCCGCCCCGGCCTGTTCATGGACGCCGCCCGTCGCCCCGGCCGCCATGGACGGGGCGGCGCCGCGCCCGTACCGCCATCGACCCGTGCGCAAGCGCCGCGTCACGCCATGGCGCCAGAGCGGTGGCGGCGCCGCGGCGCCCCGAGCGCCGACTGCACACGGCCCAACCGTGTCGGAGGGCTTCGCCGGCCTCCCAAGGCATCAACGACGCTGCGGCGATCGTGGGTGGAAGCCCCCTCGTCGCCGGCATGCGACACGCCGAGGCTCGTGCCCAGTCGCGACGCCGGGTTACCGTGGGCGGCGCAGCGCAAGTCTTCGAGGGTGCTCAACATCGCCGCCGACGATCTTGTTGTTGACCCGCCGACGCTTCCGTCGTCGTATTTGCTGCTGACCACTGTTACACGGGTTGACCCGATGCTCATTGAGCTCACGGCCTCCATCGCCAGGCGCCTAGTGACATTCCCCGAGGACGAGGTCGTGGGCGACCCCTGCCTACGGTGGTTGCCGCCTCGTGGGCGCCCCATCCGCAGCCTACCGCTCCGTGGTCTGGTGGTCGACCGGTGGGCCGACTTGGTCAAGGCCGAAGTTCGCCATTCCACTAGTCGCCGCCGTGGACGCGACACCGTGCAGCCCTCAGCCTGCCGCCCGGGGTTGAGGAGCACAACTAACTCGCGCTACTACCGAGGTCGGGAACGTTAGTGCCCCGCATTCGACGCTAGTGGCCCCGGAGCTTGTGGCATCGAAGATGGGTGCACCGCACACTCTTCCAACCCGGTGCCCGCGCCGCCGGTTGATGAGTTCATAGCCACGCTCAAGAGGCCGTCGGAGCCATCCATACTATCCACGCCGGGTCTTGAGGAAGACGCGCCCGCGCCAAGACGCTCCGAAGCACGCCAAAAACGCTGCACGGCTCGGGCCGCAAAGAGTGGGTCCAGGCACCTTATGCCGTGAGGACCGTGCAAGGAAAGTTATGCTCAAGAAGATGGGGATCGAGGTCGTGGGCCGAGCGTGAGGATGCGGTCTCCTTTGTCGAGTCTGCAGGATGCACTCACGGACCCTAACGCCGAGGTCAACAGGGGAGGCCATGGAGGTCTTCCTTCCTGCGGGGGAAGAAGCGGCGATCGGTGCGGCCCGAGAGTGCTTGTGGTCTAGTCGCGTCTCGGCTATCTTGTAATCACTTGCGGGGTTGCATCCAATGAGTTAGGTTGTTTGCCTTGTGTTGTGTTGGGGTGCTTTTGTTTTGTTTTGTTTTGTTTCGTTTTGAGTAGCGATGTCCGCCGGCATCCCGGTTTAGTTTGTATTTGGATTTGGTTTTCCTCCTCTTAATGAAACACGGTGAATGGCCCGAAAAAAAAAAAAAAAAGTGAACTAAAGTAGTCTAAAATTTTAGTCTTCAGTTTTAATCACTAATAAACTTTGAGTAGAAAATCAAATAGGCTCTATGTATTCAACAGTAGCAAGAATGGCTGTCGTTGGTTGGCAGCGGGTAGCTACGCTTGTGACACACGCATTGACTCGGATCAATCAACGTTTTTTTCCTCTCTCGTCTCACGTGGTAAAATATTGATGCACACGGTGTTCGAGCACTTCTCTAGGTTTGATACAGTGGTACACTAGTGATCCACGCCAATAATTCTTTTACCAAAACCAAGGTATCCTCGGCAGTCACGTAGCATATGTGCTTTTGTTTAAAGCGAGCGTGGAAAGTCACGTACTCAAAGCACTATAAACAACTCGGAGAAATTGCGGTTAAGTCGTCGTAGACGCCTGGCCGTCGTCAAAGACATGTCACCAGAAAAGATATAAATTTAGAGATCTTTTACGTACTAGTTTGTTTGTAAATTGAAGACTATTAGTGATATAAGAGCATCTCCAACA
>JADLZK010012949.1:0-85420 GCA_015847255.1 Hyparrhenia diplandra
CGACGTAGTCATTCATGCATCGATCCCATGCCACTGACACCATGCATAACGATGGATCGGCAGTATTCAGAAATTTTCTCATGTACAGTATATAGCAGCAGAAGCAGCTAAACGTGACTAGAGCTAGCTAATAGAGAAATTTTAGCAGCAGTTAATTAATAACATATGATCCGAACTCGAGAAAATTGAAGTTTAAGAAATGCCAAACATGAAATCATATATTGAGGAGGAAGCTGTTTTTCCATCATGACTTAATATGGTATGGCATGATGGCGAGTCTGTCAGAGATCACCATGCATGACAGCAATAATCACCGCAGCTGCAGCTGCGGCGTTCTACTAACTACTGGTAGCTAATAACAACGGTGGAGTCCTCTGTATCGATCACGGCACCAACGGACACAAAAGGATCATAAACTAACGCTTGAGGCTTGAGGTAATAGCAGCTTAGAGATGGATATAGATCATCATGACGAGATGACAGGACCTGCGACCTCCACAACCCTAATTAACAAACTACTCGATGGAGCAAAGGCACAGACAACGACGGGCCCGGCCGCCGGCGTCGACAGCAACACAGCAGCAACTAACAATGCAAGAACAACAACACGGCCGGCCAGCCGGGTAGACTACTGAGCTAGCTACTATAGCGTACGTAGATCGAGATGGATGCATGTATGATCACCGCGCGGCGGCGGACCTGCTGCTGCAGGCGGCGGCGCACAAGTCGTGCTCGATCTCGGAGACGGCGCCGTCGTCGTCGTCGTCGAGGCCGTCGGCGCCGCTGCCGCGCGTCGAGGTTGCAGCCGAAGGCGCCGTGTCCGTGTCCGAAGGCGCGCGCGTGGTCCTTGAGCGAGCGCTTGTAGCTGAACTCCGGAGCCGCAGAGGCAGTACCAGAGCTTGCCGCAGTTCTTCTCGTGCGTGCGCCAGTCGCCCTTGACGGCGAACGCCTTGCCGCACTGCGGCACGGGAAGAACTTCAGCCCGTGCTTGCGCTATGTAGTGCGTCTGCAGCGTCCGGAAGTCATGAGCGGCCGCGACCGCGGTGGTCGATGTTGTTGCGGCAACCCGGCGCAGCAGTAGCACGGCAGCCGGAGCATCGCCGTCGGCTGCACGCCGCGGAGGGACTCGGGCCCTTGCGGTACTGAGACCCGTGCCCCCACATGTGCATCTGCCATGGATGATATGTAGATTTGTTTGATTAGAAATCTGGAATATGGATTAACACAACATCATTTTAGTAATTTTTGCTAGCTGATACTGCAGTTTCTATCTTGCTAACAAGTTGATCTATCACTGAGCCTGTACTACTCAGCCGAGAATCATAGAAAAAGATCGATAGATGACATCGATGATGTCAGTGTGCAAATATGTGGAGCAAAATTAAAATACCTATCATATCACATGCTGTCGTTTATTACATTTGCAGTGTTTGGTGGCACGTGAAATAAGCATGTGAATCTACTAGCTAGCTATTAATGCACTGAGCAGCCACTGATGTGTTAGAAAAGGGAATGTAGTGTATGCATGTTTGACACATTGTGTCCAAGCTTAGGTAAACTGCTTGGATTTGGAGTTTTATGATGACCAAAAGTCCAAAAGGTGACCTGACTGAACCTACCCAGCTACTGTTCCGACTCCAGGCAGCTCTAGTCTAGACTTTTTCATGCAGCAGTGCTAATCAGTTGTTGCAACTTGTGAGGGAAAGGTGCGGTGATCTTTTGAGAGTCTCTGGCAACTCAAGCTAACAGCTTTGATTGTGTGTTTGTGTGTTTTGTACGTGTTGGTGTTGCTCCTTTTAAAGAGAGCAGCCAGGTGACTATGGCTGACTACAGGAAGAACACTGCAGATCTCTTTTGCTGTTCTGGGAGGAGTGCATGCTCATGCAGGAGAGAGACTCAAGACTGCTAGTATGCCGCAGGTCATGATGCCACACAATCTTATGCTTTCCAAACCATGAAAGCCTGCCCGCAAACCACCTGTGTATCTGCTGGCCAAAGTCTCATCAACACCGCCATTATGCTGCTGAAGTGGCCGCTAGTACTCCACTACGACTTGGAGTTGGGGGCAGCTACTACTAGAAAGTAACCAGATGGATAAAGAAAACAAAAACCAGTACCCAGGTCTGCAGTGATGGAATCAGAGAGCTATAGTAGATAGAGAGAAGCAAAGGTGAAATCTTCACTGGGATCTCCACTGCTGCGTGCTCCACGCACACTACCAAGCTCATATATGAATCTTCAAAAGCCAAGCACTCAGCCAAGGAAAGCATAAAAGATCATGTGGCTGCCCCTGGCATGCCAGTCTAGTTCAATCACGCAAAGGCAGCAGCCACTGTGCATCAGCATCTGAGCTTGAGTCTGTTTCATGGCATACCAAAGCAAACCTCGCCGACCAGAGAACATGCATGATTGGTGACCAACAACAATCCAAGAACCAAACTATAACTACCTAGCTAAGCTCAGAACGAAAACAACAAGAAATAGAAAGCCATGGCACTGATCCCAGCCTGCATGTTGTATCGGTTGGAAGGTCTTGCTTAGCACACGGGGCACGAGAATTGCGTAAGGCCCGATGAGGATCTGCGCCGGCGGCGTCAGGATCAGTACTGCCCTTGGTTGAGCCTCGATGGGCGTCGAAGCGAACCTAACGGCACCACCTCGTCGCCGGTGTCCACCTTGCACTCGTCCTCGTCCTCCTCGGCCTCCATGCCGCAGCCGCCGGCCCTGCCGGAAGCCCGGACAGGGAGGTCAGCCTCGGCGCCACCGTTGACAGGAGCCGGTGGCAGGCCGATGCGCAGCGCGACGTCGTCCGTGGGCGCCGCGGCTGGCTCAGGTCCATCGGGTCGCCGTCGCCCGTCGTCGTCGCAGCAGGGGAGGGCATGCAGTTGAGTCGGCGAAGAGCGGCACGCGTGTAGAGCTCGAGGGGGTCACGGAGCGCACCGACGACCTCGCGTAGGACAAGTCATCGGCGTCAATCGTCAGAGTCGGAGTCCACCGCCACGTGCGGCAGCTGAGACCGGGGGCGACGCGCGTAGGCGACTGGGACAGGGCAGCGCCTCTCGTAGCGGCGGTGACGGGGGCTGTCGTGGAGAGGCGGCAGCGTCGTCGTCGGTGGCTGCTGGAAGAAGCAGGCAGCAGCAGGGTGGTACTGCGGCGCCGCGGCGGCGGCCTGGTAGTAGGGGTGGTGTACGGTGGAAGGGAGAAGGGATGGTGGGCAGCTGGCAGCTGGGTAGGAGGGAGGCGTAGTAGTAGTAGCTGTTCTTGAAGAAGCTCGTGTAGGGGGTCTTCCATGGATGGATGGATGGGGTGGTTTCTTGCTGCAGCGAACTTTGCTTCTGTTCTTGGCTACTACTACTTTTGCTTTGGGGGCGAGCTGGGTGCCGTGGCTGGCAAAGGGGTAGTTATAGTGCAGACAGGGGAGACAGCTTGGGGCAGAATGCTATACCTCCACAGTGAGTTTTTAATAGTTAGTGGAATCATGTATTTTAAATATTTGTTTTATAGTTATGAAGTTATAGAACTGTTCAGGAAGCCATATCGTAGCAAATCATAGACCCTTATAATTCAAATTATTTCCTCCGTCCATAAAAAAGTGCACTTGTAATTTTTGGGATAAGTCAAACAATTTAAATTTTAATTAAGTTTTAAAATAATAACATTCATGATACAGAATAAGGACAGTTTGATTAGTTATAGAATTACTTTTTATGTTAAATTTAGTGGTAGACATAAATGCTAATATTATTTTTACTATATAAACTTGGTTAAAAATTGAACTAATTTGGCTTTTAGCAAATACTATAGTGCATTCTTTTGTGGGCGGAAGAGTAGGGGTTTGGGGGCGGAGGCTCTTATAGCACAATGAATCACGAAGAAAGGATATAATTACTCCATCCGTCGAAATCATCAGTTCTAGAATCCATGTCAGTTAAACTTTTTTAAGCTTGACTAAGTTTATAGAAAATAGCGACATCTATGATATAAAATAAGTACCTTATAAAATTGTAAATCTAATGATACTAACCCGCGTAGGGTTATATTGCCCGATCTGGCATCTTGAAAGATAACATGTTAAAAAAGTTCTTTAGGGGTATTTGGAGAAAATTTGAGAAGAGAAAGGGAGCTTGGAAGGAGGAATTGCTTTTAGAACCAAAGCTGTTTTTAGCATGGGGAGGGACGGTGGTAGCGGGAGAGGCCACAGGCGGGCCCATGCATGATGGGTGGCAACATGCAAATGAGGTAGAGAGGAGTGGCGGCAAAGATGAGAAAAGGTGAGAAAGGGTTTTACCTAAATTATTTCTTGCTTAATTGAAGGATACATCTCGCCCTTATATTTATAAGGGAGGACTCATTCGACTTGAATCAAAACCAACTCCTACTTCTAGACTCCTTCTAACTCTAAATCTAGGTGGGTTGTCTTTGCGCTACGTGCACTCTATAGTACCCACGCCCTCCCCTTCCTTGAGACAACCGCGTGTCCTTATGCTGGAATCTACCATTTGTTGGTGTAAAGTCCTCGACTCTCGTAAGTAGTGTCTTGGTTGGGGTTGATCTTGTAGCGGCAGTCTCGTGTTGAAGAGTTGGAGCCCGTCTAATGTCATCATTTTTGTTGTAGCGTGTGGTGGTGGTCATGGTACGTAGTGCCCGAGGGTAGTCCCATGGGCTATATAGCTAGTGCTGGAGACTTGCTCAAGTCTACACAATAGAATTGGTGTTGATGACGTTCCTCTCGTCGATTGGAGAACATATATGTTGAACGTATACTTTGGATTGGGATGAAAATCATGCCCCAGTTTTACCCTACAAAACGTAGCCCGCACTAGTTTTGACTTTTTTATATAAAATTCAGTTTAAACTGAGAAAAATCGATCTTGTGTCATAAATATTTGTCTCTTTATATAAAAGTCAGTTATTAAACTTAAATAAAATTGGTTATTCAGAGATTGGTGAGTATTCTGACATTCCCATGGAGGCGTTGACTGCCTTATAGTAGCTAAACAGCATGGACGACTACATACTCCTGCATGCGTGTCTCGATCCACATGTGTGCTTGGTTGTCAGGCGCCAGGACTAAGGAACCAGCCAGAAACGGCTCAAAGGAAATGACAAGAGGCGGCAGGCGCGCATGCAAAAGGGAAGGAGTGCCGACCCCGTCCGTCGACCCGAGCCAAGAAAGACAAAGAGACGCATGCATGCAGCACACTAAACAAATCAAGCCCTTTTCCATCCAGACATTACATGGTTGATCGATCGATGGATCGATCGGCCCGGCCGCTCTCGAATCCGGCCGTATCGTGTGCCGCGCGTGTGCGATCTGCTTCGTGCGCCGCGCGCGGCGGCAAGGCCGGCCGGCCGGGCGCGTGATCTGCTCGGGGCCGGAGGCGCAGGCCGGGGCTTCCCACCGGCACCCGCCTCAGGACGCGCGGCGCCCCATCCCCCGGCCACCGCCGGTCTCCTTCCCGAAGGCAGCGAGGCTCGATCGTGTCGCGGGGATCGGACGCATGCAGCGGCGAGCCGACGAACCGGCGCACGCGCGTGCGCGCAAGGCAGGGGTTCCGCTCCGTTCCTTCCTCTGGTTTGTTTCACAGGAATTTGCCCGCCCTGCTGCCGCTGCCGGTTGCATGCCTCGTATTTTGCCGTCTCCCCGCGCCAGGACGACGGACGGCCGGCGGCCTGCAATCGCGCCCGCTTTTCACACCGGGTCTCATCGTCCGCAGCGGTGCCGTGCATGCGTGCGTGCGTGTTCGGGAGGTGGATCGAATGCTGCGTTGGAAGCGCAGGATTTCGGGGTCCCAACCGCGCGCCCGTGCGCTGCTTTGTTTGCATCGGCCTTCGTTGGAATTAGGAGCAGTGGTCCCTCTCGAGTCAAAGCGTCAAACCTCCACTCACAATGCAAGTTTAGGTAAAAAAAAAACTTGCTATATCTATAACTCTCCTACAAGAGAACCCACTAATCAATTTTCTGCGATTTGGTAAAGCCACATCATCGAAGAGTTACCCCATTACCAAGTGAAAGTTCACCCATGTCACACGCATGTGTCATACTCATTACCATATGTTCTAGACACTGATTTTTTGGAAATTATATTCATTCACCTATATAATGATTTTTGCAGGTTACAACATCAACTGCTGGTACAATCTGTTCTAGACACATGTGTTCGGTTAGTTATTGCATCTATAAATCAAGTTCCTCTCAAAATATATATTCCTCCATACTTGAAAAGAAAGACGTTTAGGATAGCAACATTGATCCAAAAGCATAACTGACTTCTCTTTTCTATAAAATATTTATTAAAAAATTATATATGTATACTTTTATGAAAGTATTTTTTCAAGACAAATCTATTGATATGATTTTTCACATTTCTAAACTCAACGACTTAAAAGCTATTCATGATTTATGTTTTCAATGTTTGACTAAATCTTTTCCAAAAATGTCTTCCTTTTCAATATGGAGGGGTATAGTTTCTTGACGATATATGATGATATAATTAAACCGTATTGTTTAAGTGATTACTTATTTCCTAGATTTTTTGTGTGTTTTACTTACCTACACTATACATCATGTCCTACATATCTATACTCCTAATTCTCACTAGATACCATTCAAATCCATCTAATTTCTTCTTCTTTGCCCCCAACAACCGCGGGGGAAATTCTCTAGTTTGTTTAAGGATATGCGGACAAACTTTATGGATTATATATGTGGGCATACATTTTTCGTACCAAGGCATTTTAAAATTTTGATAAGTTCCCGCAGATAATCATTCCTAGTTCCTAACATCTTTTGCTGAAGATCTCTATTTTTGGTTTTGGCTAATTGATGAAACCCTAGGACTAATTTCTATGCTTAAGTGTGATCTAGTATGAGATGAATCCTAGCCAAGTGATGAAGAATGGAGGGTCATAGTGGATGCACGGAGGTGTCGGTGTGTCTAGAGCCCCTTGAAGTCTTGTAGGAGCCCGAACCTTTGGGTCTCTATAAAGGGCATTGGCTGACTTGGGGCTCTCTCCTCACACCGCACACTTTTGATTCTTGAGGCATCCCTAAGCTTAGCAAGGCCATTCCCCTCCTCTCTTGCTTGCTTGTGCATTCTTTGGTGAGATTTGGGAGATCTTAGTGCATTGTTTGCTTGTTGCATCTAGTGGCACTTTGTAGGTCCTAGATGGCTAGAGGGGTGAATAGCCTATAAATTTTTTACAAGCTCAATTACCAAACCGATTAGTATAACAAAATGTCGCGGTTTGCACTAGCTCTATTGTCTTGCAAGCCTCTAGTGACAATTCTAAATAAATTCTATGATCTCTATGTCACTCAATTGCTATGTCACTACTCTAACTAGTGAGCAATCCTAACTATGATCCTTATGCTAGCAAGAACAACTAAACAAGCAAGTGCTAGCTCTCTACTCAAGGTAAGCAAGGTAAGTAAATGCAAAAGCAAGGAATATTTATACCCGACTTGTCGAGGCAATAATGAACCAATCACGTGGGGAGGAAAACACAATCACAATCAATGGATGAAGCCAATCACCAATGAAGACAATGAACCCGATGATTTGTTGACCCGGAGTTCCTTGTACACCGACAAGCTACTCTCCTATTGTGCCCGATCAACCTGAGGATGGTGTTTGAGCTAGGCGGTGCCCTGCTAGCCTCAACACACCACTCACAAGTGAGGGTACCCAAGACCGCGAGCAATGTATTCCTTGCACTTTGTCTTCCGACGAGCCCAGTCGTGATCCTCTCACAATTTTAGCGGGGGTGGCCAAGAACAATCACCAACTCTTGCCAGCGCCTCCACCAAATCACCAAGCGGCTGAGGCGGTGTCTCCAAGAGAAACAAAGAAACCAATAGGCTCTACTTGATCCCCAAGTGCCTCTAGATGCAAGAACACAAAGCAAATGCACTTAGATCACCTCTTCTCTCAAGAATGAAGCTCACAAGCAAGAATGAGAGAGGGAGGGTTGTTGCTTTCAGCTCTAGAATGTTAGGTGTGATTCAAATGACCAAGGCAGAGAGAGCAAGAGGCAGCCAGGGGGGGTATAAATAAGGCCACACCACCGAAAAATGGCGTTGGGGAAGAAACCCACGGTTTCTGCGGCCTGGCCGGACGCCTTGACCAGGACTCACGGTGAGTCGGTCGGATTCTCGATCGATCTAACCCAAAAGCGGACCGGCTGGCCCACGCACTCCGTGCATCCAGTCCAGCGGCGTCGTCCGGCAGCGTTAGCGTTCGGTCACCACGGATGCTTCGGTTGGTGGCTCCGGTCACCCGTCGACCCGATCCCGAGAAAAACCGGCTCTGCAGGGGCCTGCCGAGGGCGTCCGGTCACTTTCTTCGTGCTTCGGTCGCGTCCAGATTGCGCCATCCCCAATGCAATTTTACAAATGCGTTGTGTTTATCGTTTCTTCACCTTTGCTCCCAAACCGACTTCCATCACTTGTTTCTTGTTGCCGACCGTCGAAGAAGAACACCTCGACACCATGAGTTAGCATTTTTTGAAATCATTTTTGACAAGAGGAGTTAGCTCTTTGGGTTAGGAATGCATGCATATGAATTTTTGAACCTAAAGGCACTAGAAGGACACGATAATATGCGATAAGTTTCCCCTCTTTTATATACGACATATCGATCCTATAAACACTCTCACACCCTCTATGGTGTCTTAGTGTGTGAAATCAAAGCCCTATGGTTATACCTTTGCCTTGGGGACAATTGATCTCCGAGAAACTTCACCGAGTTGCATGCTTGATCATCTTTTTGGATCACCTCGATCCATCACTCCTTGATCACCATACACCAACTCTACTTACGACCAATCTCAATCTAGTCAAAACAGGCATGAGCATTGGTCCTAGGTGTCACTAATTATCAAAAACCAAACTAGAATCTTCACACTTGAAGATTGGTTGCCGATAGTTTCTTGCTTCTCTTGGAAATTACCACTCTAACAGAAGCTTGGTGACGGGTGGGGCGTTGGTAAAAGAAGGAGATGGTTCTTAGCCACCTCTGGTTGATTTATATATAAGAGGGTTCTTGTGCATCTTCGTTTAGGCGGCAATTGCAACTCTAATACAATGCTCATGTCGCCAGTACCTGCATGAGTGGTGGCTTGGAGGAGCCGGGGGGGCCGGCCCAGCAAGAAGAGCCTAGCTAACACCTCGAAGTGTTGGTGGAGCATAGTCGAGGAGACATAACTAAATCGGTGCACAAGTAAACTTCCAGGGTGAACAATTGTGTCATCTTTTTCTTGATGATTGGTTGACACCTGTTATAGCATAATATTACTAGTCAACTAACATGAAATAAGGGCTTAAAATAGATATCAATATAAGTCTAGGGGGGGTCTAACTAACATAATTCCATGAGCTTTGGTGATTTATATATTTTTAGGGACTTAACGGATAAATCTGCGAGAGAAGAATATAATGGAGAAAGTTCGAATATAAATCCCCATATGATGACAAGACTTGGCCGTGAAACTTTCGATCAAAATGTGGACTAAAACACTCTAGAAGATACCGAGAGAAGACACCGGAAGGAACGAGCCGAGGGGAGACAAAAAGCTCGGCCGCCCGAGGCTCATTTTGGCCCCAGAGCGCCGAGGTGGGTCCCACATGTCAGCCTCCTTTCTAGATCGGTTTGTAAGGCCAACCTTGAGGTTTAACTATCTACACCGTTATTGAAGGTCGGTTTGATCAATGGTCATCGTTCATCGCCAAGGCCTATATAAGAAGACCCCACGACCCAGGGGTTAAACCTAACTCATTCTATCTCATTTATCTCTTGACCTTTTTGGTCGGAGGTGTCCCTAATGTGAGGGACAACCTCTCTCTCTAGTTCTAATCTATATTAGAAGATCATGTAGAACTAGAAGGATTAGGTGTGAGTTGAGAGCAAAAGCATATCAAGTTGATGAATTAGATCAAGTCCTTCATGAAAGTGGCTAGATCTAGTCTTGAGGAAGCTAAAAGTGAGTGGAGGGAGAAAGAAGGGAAGCACCGGACATGTCGGTGACTCCTCTACGCTTGTACCTCAGGGATCAAAGGCCTTGTGGCACTTGATCATGCTTCTATGGTGGATCAACTTCTTGTTTGAGTAAATGTCGTGTTATCTTATGTGTTAGTATTGTTCTTATTGTTCGCCGCTCTTTGAGTACTTTAATCTATGGGAATCTATAGATTAGAGGGGTATCTTAGGTGTAGGCGTGGTGCCTAGATCGAAGTTACTTGTGAATGCACCCTACCTTCAGGAGTGTGGTAGTTCGTGGTAGTGGCGGTACCATTGATTCCTTTGTATTCCATCTCCCGTTGGATAGGACTAGTAGGACAATGTTCTTTGGAGGAATAGTAAGTTTTGACCTTACTTTTCCTTTGAGTCACGTCCTATAAGACAATATCAACATAGCTTACAAGAAGAAGAACTAGACAACCGTAGGAATCTTCTTACCTCTTTATCCTCTCCTGTTTCTTGATTCTTTTCTTCGGGGGATCGATTAGTTATATGCCTTAGTTATCCTCACACCATCCTCACGTGGATTCGATATTAAAACCCTCTCCCGGGGTGAAATACTCACTAGTATCCGTTAAACTACAGTTATTATAAATATTTCTGTAGGCTTATCAAATACCAACAATTGGCTTCACTATTGATTGATTCATCCTCGACACGATAATTGGTTGATTGCCTATACTTGTCGGTATAATAAGCACAAACCTCTTTTGCAATTACATTTCATATATATTGTGCTTGTGTAGCTCTGCTTATCTAGTTGATATCTTGTGTAGCTAGCATATTTGTGTAGCATCTTTAGTTGATTTATTAATTGTGCTAGTTGTATCTCTAGCTTAATAAACCATATATTTGTTCATTGTGTGAAATAAAGATAATAACAACTAGATTGTGCAAATGGAAGGCTTGTCTAACCTTGGGTTAGAGCAACGCATTTAAACTATTGTTATACTAACAAGTTTGCTCTAGTAACTTTGTAGAAATTTTATTAGACAATTCACCCCCTCTAGCCATTTAGGACCTTTCAGCTGCCAAAAATAGGATGGTGTGGCCTTGTGCTTTGCTTTCATCTCCATCCGTCTATCATCTTCAACCTTCTCATGTTGGGCATATGCACTTCATGGTCCTTGGAACTTTCACTCCATGTGTCCATGGCTCCATGTAGCTAAGCTCAACCGTGCTTGTGAACTAAACCTATCTTTTCATCTAATTGAACATATTTTGCACATGAGGTGCTCAAATGCATGCTTTGGTGTTTCGATATCTGCATGAACAGCAATCATGTCAGGATGCGAACGACATTGTAATTATATTTCTCAATGTAATGTGTCATGGTATTATTGTGTGGTGACATTGTTGAACAAGGACTGCCCCATCATGAACCGGTGAATGTTTGGGCGGGCAATGAAGTCCGGTCGGCCTCTTATAGTCTGGGGTTCATGCACCATCGATCACAGCGTGTATCGTGTCGATTCTTTTCTAGATCTGAAGTAGTGTAATACTATGTGGAGGTGTCAATGCATTGCAGGCACAAGGCACGGCAAACAGCACATTGATGTAACACTATAGGTAGCAGCAGACATCCTGTAGTACCTCATCTGCGTGTGACTGTGGTTACCTAAGCAGCATTTCCACTGGTAGCTGCAGCCTGCAGGCTTAGAAAATCTACTGCATTCATGCATGCAATATATGCTGCCTGCCGGGTGCATACCTACTGCATATCTAAGTGTTGGCATGCACCACACACGGTCGAAGCTGCATACATAGATGCATGCCGTCACATATGCAGAGAGGTCAGGTATAGGAAATTAACCTGCCTGTCTTTTTTTCTAAGGTCATATATATATGTATATTTTGACAGTGTCAGTTAGTGCAAAAGACACACACACACATATATATATATATATATATATATATATATATGGCTAATATATATTTCGAATGTTGTCGTCACTGTAGTTTTTTCTCTTTCGAATACACAAAAAGGTTTGCTCATGTTGAACATAGTGAAGTTTGCAACGACGCCATAAATAACACCTTGGGGAATGGAGTTATACAATCAGGTCAGCCCCTCCCTACGGATGGAGGTCGAACGCTATTACTCGCTAGTCATACTATACCTAGCCGTCCACCGACAATCAGACGTGGTGGCTTGTGCGCCGCCCGATCGCCTCGGCCCTTCACCAAGCATGATCTGCCTTAGAGCCTCTTTACGTGAAGATTTTCACCGTGCTTGCTTGGATCGACTTTGCTTTCAGTGTCAATTGAGAGCAATGCAACTATGTGATGCACACATATACACATACACTCATTCATGGACCTACTTCTGACGATAAAATGACGTGCGAGGAGCTATGCGTATGCAGTAGTAGTACCCTATAGCTTGCGATGCAGTGGTGCAACGCAAGTAGCAATGTGTGGTTAGACAGCATTGAAGACGTGCACTGTGTGTGCATGCCTTGTTGTTGGGTGCCCATTTCGGCACAGATGAAGGCCCTCCGGGGAGCGTTCAAATCCAAGTATGCTAGCTGTTCACTTGTACAGTGCGCCGTAGTGGCTGGCCTGATCGATCGGACGACCAACAACCTGCCACTGTTTCAATTCATTACCATCTCCGTCCCTCCGTACGTCGTCCCGAGGAGATGTAATTCGACTCTTAATTGAACAAAATTTGTAGAAATCGATACTAATGTTTATCATACTAAATATATAAATAAAACTACAATGCATATATATGGTGTATATAGCTATTAAGAGTTATAAATGTTATACTATATTTTTATATAATATGTTTTCATATATATATGATAAAGTAGTAGTTAAAATCTACGGCCGGATGGATTTTAACCGTTCTTTTGTTCATCAAAGTTGTAACTATGAGATTTGTGTTAGTTAAACTAGTTTAACTGATCAATTTTACTGTAGATACCTTTGCGTCAAAAAAGATTACTGTAGATAATATTAATTTTTTGTATAGCTTTGATCAAACTTTAAATTGTTTGACTCAAAAGTGAGAATTGCTTTTTTTGACAGAGACTACACTTCCTAGCATTTTTTTTTTAAAACAAACCAAGGCGGGAGAGCTGCCGAGTATATTAAAAAAGAAGGTAACCTCGGAGGCACTTGGCGATACAACAAAGCGACCACAAACAACAACTCTTCCTAACATTTTCACATCTTTTTTTTTGAGATGAAGGTGGAGTACATAGCTAGCCAACGGCGCCGGCGGTCCAGCCAACATAGATCCTAATATGCCGCTTAGACAAGCCTACTACTCACTTTAGTTGCAATTACTCATTACGTCCCTTTTTTTATAAAGTCGTTCTTACTTTTAAAAAGTCAAATGAACTCAACTTTGACCAAATACGTTACAAGAAAATGTGTATTAATGGTACCATTAGATACGTTGTTGAATTTTTTTTTTCACAACAAATGAATTTGGAATCTGAGTTTATTAAAATTGAGAAATTTTGACCTATAGCATTTTTTTGTAAAAGGACAGAGGGAGTGTGTGCTAATTTAGACATCAATGCTGTGCTTGTAGTTTAGTTGTGAATCTAATACTCAAAAATTAAACCTTTATTAAAGCATGCATCAAACCTACTCCGGAACATCATTTATTTAATTTCTGGCTAGTACTTTGAAATAAATGGTATGAGTATTTGAGTCCTTGAATCTTACCCTAGACGTGGGTGCAAAAGAATATATATGATGCTGCCTTCTAGAAATCTTTCTAAGCATTCAATAGCAGCGGCAGGCCTTGATTCATTTTTTTCCCCACTGAAAGCAATGTCGTCCAAATGATCGTTTGGCATTGGTGGACCCACATGCTAGCGAGACAGTCCACATAATCATTGTAATAATAACTCGGTGGTGATATGGGAGTGCCCAGCAGATGATGAGACAGTGTGGTGTGGACATTGGGCGTTGTACGTGGCCTCAGATATAGTAGTATATTTTAGAAGGTACAAAAGGATACATATTTTTAGAGTATGCATGGATGGTAGTGTAGAGGATATGTCCCGGCAGACAGAGTGGGTTCAAGGTATAATCATAAACTCGAAACAGTGAAGCCATTGAATTGGGAATAGTTGCCAGAGAACAAGGCACTGGTGACGTGATGCACACATAGTGTTGTGGTTTGCACGGCAGGACAAGAGGCAGACTGGACGGCGATGGCATTTATATATGTAAGCCCATGCATGAGAGAGAATACAAGGCAGCTGCTACCAACTCTATAAGTTAATGAAGGCCCCATTTTCTTGTTTGTACATTTTTCTATAGATTTGACAAAGAATTAGAAGTTCATTTTACAATAGAAACAAAAACAACACTGATCAAATTTAAAATCTTTAACTAATAATGTGGCAAACATTTTTTTTATTATTGTAATAAAAAAGTTGATATGATTAGATTTCTAGTTAAATGTTTAACTAAATATAAAATTAATAAATAGTTCAAATTGTAGTTTGGACATCCTGCCATGATAAATTTTTGTGCCTTGTAAAAAAGAATAGAGGGAATATTAAACAATTTGCTTCATCAAGCTACAATTTCTCTAGAGTGTACCGACTGATCCCAGAATTGAATTCGTGTACGTGCGTGAGGAATGCATTCAGGGTGGAGGCACTCCTTGTCCTGTCTCATGGTCAGGGTGTACCGCATAAGTCTCTGTTGTGAGGTAAGCATCTGTCGTTCTAGTCGATCTGCAAAGGGTTCATATAGGGTGCGATTGGTTGCTCGAACCGACCCGTCCACTTCCTATTTTTCTGCATCGCAGGCGTGCGAGTCCCGTGTTTGGTTTTCCCTTCCCGTATCCTTTGATTGCTCCACACCGTTCCTCTCCCCTCCCTCATCCCGGTCGGTGAGGAAGCTGTGGGCTTCCCTCGCAGCCGGACGGCGCCGCCCCCGCCGAAAGCTTGGCGGGAGATCGGGCGGTGTTGGCGCCAACTTCGTGCCGTCCCCCTACGGATAAAAAGCGCCGTGGCGTGGCGCTCGTGGCTAGGGTTACCCCCTCACTCTTTCCCTCCACTTCTGCATTGCGCGTTCCTCCTTCCCTCTCCTCACGGTGCCGGTCGGTGCTGCTCCTCACGTCGCCCGCGCCCTGCGCCGGTGCTTTGGTGCTTTGGTGGTGGTATAGCTCGCGTTCCCCTCTTCCCCTCCTCTCCGATTCAGAGGCGGTGTTTAGGTTTTCCCCTTTTGATTTTGTGATACTCTTGACCGCTTTGGCTCGGATCTATGTCGTTTTCATGCTTCCACACTTGATTAGTGGCGGATCGTGATTTATGCTTACTTATGAGATGCATCTTTGCCGATTCATGATGATTACTTTCATTCGTGTGGCGCATCCGTGCTTCACTTTGCTTGCTTATTTTTTGATTTCCCTCCTAATCGTCTCTTTCATTGGCCTATGATGATCTATGTGTTAAAACTGAGGTGGCATTTGATTACTTGTACTGTTATTTCATAGGTCATCAAGTGTCTAGTGCATCATCCACGAGTTTGCAACCATGCAGGCCTATGTCTATTTTGGATGGCAACTTTGTGGATGATCTAGGAACACTCCATGGTCGTTATGAGTTTCTTCCATGTTCCCAGCCACCAATGATGATTGAAATGCCATAGAAAGCAGCTTCATTTGTTTTCACGGTTTTTGTGCATTACGAGGCCTTCTTCTTGATTATGACTCATATTGTATCCCTTTATGCGGCCTATGATGATCTATGTCTTAAAAACTGAGGTGACATTTGATTACTTCTTGTTGATGTTTCATTGTGTTCATCAAGTGCTCTACCATCATCAACGAGATTGCAACCATGTGGCCCAATGTCCTAATAGGATGGCATCACATTGATCATGTAGAGCACTCCATGGGGTAACTATGAGTCACGTTCCATGTTGGCCACCCACCATGATGATTGAAAGGCTTTGGAAACCGGGGATCTCTGTTTTTACGGTTTTTGTGCATTACGAGGCCTACCTTCATTACCGGTTTTACGTGTTTTATTTATGGGCGATTGATGCAACCAAAATGTGTTTTATTGATGACTACCTCATTAGGTTGATGGCCCATCGATGATGATCTTGCAAGAAGTTTGATTTGTTCATCCCTTACGTTTGGTTGCCGGTCCATGAATTTTGAGAATACTGCAAGAAGTGTTTGATTTACTGATTCCATTACGTATCTTTGGGGCCACTTTTTTATGCTTCCTCATGCCTGCCATCAAACTGTTGTGGGACACCATTCACACCGCAACACCAACGTACTAGGTTGAGATGATGGCAGTGAATGATGTCCCCGAGAGTTCCATGTCGCTGATTACACTTAAGTTGAGGTGATTTTGCCTATATGTTCTCACTACATCTTCTTTGGTGTTGTGAAGGGAGTGATGGCTTGGTATGTGGTGTACGGAGGGAAGGAGAGTTGGTATAACCAACTCATGGTTTTATTCTTTGCAAATTCGGTCAATGGGTACCCAAACAACTTCCACAAAAGCTTTCCTAATAGGGAAGAGGCGTAAATACGCCTACACGAAAGTACCTTTGGAGGTGACCAAGTCCATGTGTTGCGGTGTGCTCCAGAACAGTGCCACGATCACCATGTTCTGTCATAAACCAACATCCTCCTCAGGTTGCACCTGGCGATCATGTTCCTATTTTGGACCATGCTCCTCCCAAGGTTGCTCACATGCGTGCACCACTACTTGCGGGGAGCTCATCATCGCGTGCACAGTAGTTTTTGTTGGTTCGTGTATGCACATTTGGTTTGTGGAGCTGTGCTTATTCTTCTTATTCTACTCGGGTACTGGTGCTAGTGTCCGGGCTCCTTTGAGGCTAGTTGGGCCCTGTTGGTCTTTGTTGTTTTGTGGCCTTGCTTCTTTGGGAAATTTGGACATTTGTTCTTTTGAACTAGACCTACTAACGCTGTTGGCTGTCCTTGTCTCTGTTGCTGATCAACTCAACAATCAACTCAATCTTGTTTTTATTTGGTCGATGATGCAAAATCTAGTGAACTGAGGTGCCTAGATTGTTTTGTTGTATTCAAGGTAGTCATCAAGGCATGGCATACCTCCCCTTCCAAGCAACCGATCGGGTTAGCACCATTACGGATGGCGGGAGGGGCGATCTCCATGTCTCCCATGTCTACTTTGAGCTTGAAAGTTGGTTGTCAATCTTTGAGGCACGCCATTGTTGCTGTTGCCGATGATGACATTTGTGGTACCTAATGTAAGATAATGACTAGGTTTTTGTTGATGTTCATGTTGGGCTTGTGAGCTGGAAAGTTGAGGTGCAAATGTTGGTTTGGTTCTCATTTTGTTCATTGAATCATCGAAACTTACATGCCTCGGACTTTCTTAATGCTTGAGGCTGTAAGCTTTTGATGATTTCATGCCAGAAATGATGTCGTATTGGAACAATAGTTATGCTTTAGTCCTTAAGCTCAAGCCTAAACATGAATTATGATCAACCCATTAAGTACGAGAGGCAAGCGTGTTGAAGGTTTTGATCGGTTTCAATGTGCCTTGTGATCATTTGAATGTGGAAAACATGGGGGTAAGGTCACGAGAATGGTGAAGTGGTGACCGGCTACCATGCACCTGTGTGTTGTCCAAGTGTGCAACCAAACCGCGAGCTCCTGTACCACTCGATCCGGTTCACTGGTTCATGCGGGCAACCAAACAAACTTCTCCTAATCACATGCGAGGCCGTGCAGGGCAACCAAACCACGACCTCTTTGTATCGCTCGGTCGAGGGACAAATGCAGCCTGGGCGCCTCTTTAGATTCGGAGGGACAGGTTGGTTCGAGCAACCAATCACACCCATATACTACAGGGTTTGGTATGCAAAATCTTCATACTACGTGCAAAAGGTTCATCAAACTCTGATGCGTTTGCGTTTCTTTCTGGTGCGCAAAGGTTCATTCTCATACCATGTTCACCAAGCACCCGGCCTTCCTAGAATCCTGAATACCGCGTCGTGACATGCATGTCTCGGTTGATTTAAGCGTCGTGGCTGACAACAAAACATCTATGATAATTTTGTCAATCTTAAATATCAACCAATTCGGTCTTTCAAAGCATTTGGTCTTTTATATTGGCCCTCCCTTGGTTTTGCGTCAGGCTCTACGGTTGTTTTGTGCTTGTATTGTGATTAAGCAAACTTGTTGGTTCAAATGACCGCAACCAACTAACATGTCAACAGACTCAACACCATCGGATGAATTGAATGGAGCTATATATTTGTTAGAGTATCTCCGCCAACGTGTCACTTCGGCCCAATTGATGCGGTCTGCGACATTATCTACTTCAATATATATGTAGGGAGAAAATATGGCTGAAAGTGATAGTTGAATTGGATGATAGCATATGCTATTGAGGAGATACAACTCCTTTTATTCGAAGGGAGCCTGAGAAAATATTGGTTTCCACCAATAAAGGGGAGAGGTACTCTGGAACAAGGGAAAAACACAGACAGTTTTATATGGAGATACTCTTAGGGTGCAAGTGCATATAACAATGACACTGTCCCTGATTGAAATTTCACTACATGTACATTTGTAAGGTACATGTTCTATGTCGCAAAAGCAAGTACGCCTCCTCTAATTCGCAAAAAATACTGGCAAAAGACCCAATCAATCTTCGAGCAGCTGAAGTTGATGGGCGAGCTACTTTCAGCCCTTCCCATTCTGATCGAGGCCCATAAACAGGGCCCACGAACAACACGGCCCAATACATTCAGGGCCAAATCCATCTCTCCAGGATGCAGGCGCAGTACTAGATGGTGGGCTATTGACACACATTGAACCACACCACAACAAACTACACCGACAATTGGTGGCTTTTGGACCCGTTTTTCACCTGCAACACCATGTTGGAGGCAGCAATATATCAAACAGCAGCTCATGTAATAACACAGAATTGAAATTACAAACATTTGATCCTTTCAGGACATAGTTCAATGCATACAACAACAAGGGAAACAACATAGCCTTTAGTCCCAAGCTAGTTGGGGTAGGCTAGAGATGAAACCCATATGAAACACATAGTTCAATGCATATAACTCAAAAAAAAAAAAACATTTGCCATTGGACTTGGCGACCTTGCTTCCATTGGGTTCACAAAACTGAGTAAATCATACAGCATGCACAAAGGATGAACCTATGACATTTTCTATCAGGCAGTTCACAACATCTGAACAATGAAAGTACTCATCAACATGTATCATACAAAAGATATGCTAATCTATAGACCAGAAAGAATATGGTTTGGTCAAGATTATGGTCCAAGAATCATGTCCAAGTATAGTGTGGACAACCTAAGGTCGGATTACGTGTTAACATTTGCTGTCAGAAACCAGACAGAGGGTTGCTTTCTTGGCTTTCTGCAGTTGGCAGCACAATAAAATTCTTTGCTGGGAACTAGGAGCGGATTCGGTTGGCACAATGGTCCAAATAATCTGTGAAACACTGCCCTCGAAATACAATCCATATGCATCGGTGCAGTTAATCTGACCAGGTGTGTATGATGAAGCAGACATGTATCAGTTCTGCATGGCATGTGGTGGCTTTGATGAGTACCTCTGTTTCAGCAACGAGACCTTCAGTATTTTCTCAACTCACTGATGACATCTGTGATCCTTGCAAAGCGATCAGGGAGATTTATGGCATGGTACTCTAAAGACTTCCAGTGTGAGATCAATGCAAAATGTGGGCGCCGGTACATGCTGCTGATAATCTCAAAGAACCTTTGTATCAGGAGTTGCTGAAACCAAGTGTGTTGGGCCGGCCCCATGAGCCCCTATTACCACTGAAGCTTCCAGGATATACGCAGTTGCTCCTTCATGGTCATGTGGGAAAAAAGACCATTCACGACATTCACTTTGCATTTCAGACCTTGTGCCCACTTATCAATTGCATCATACACCTCCTGCTCATTGCTTAGTCTGGATTCAACTTTACCACTGTGTGGCGAGTGCGCCAAGTAATCTTCTCGGCGAACAAAGAGAACATTGATCCCATTTGATTTTTTGGATGACATGATGTCATCCTGCAGAAGATCAAAAGAAGCTACAATCATTTCCCCAAATTCAGATAACCCGTGCAGTTTTGTCATAGTCCGGTTTTCTCGGAGGGACTCTGGGAGGCACCTTCACAGCTGAAGCTCTACGCTAAGGCCCTTAAACATGGCAGTCTCATAGCCCAATGGTGAAAGAATGGCATGTCGGGAAGCAAAAAACAGGACCAGAGAAGTTCTTAGCATATCTCACACTTGAGAAAAGTGCTTCCCATGTTTCCTCAATTGTGCCTGTGGAAATCAGGTCACATCTGTTACTTGACAAGAATATACAAGAGGGAAAAAAAACATAAATCATTGTGCAGACAAATAAGTTGGCTGCTACCTAGTAATAGAATATCATATTAAGTCATGCTAAATCTGAAAAAAAAATGACATAATGGAGGAACAATATAATCTGGGCATACATGGAAGCATGGGTGCGACTGGAAGAAGTTTTGGATGACGCATCAGGGCTAACTTCCAAAAAATATAGCAATGGTGCTGTTTTGCCTAAAATGTAGAACAAAAGAAACTGACAGATTGGGAATTTGGGATACAATCAAGAACTGCTTCTGATTGTACTTGTTCTCCAAACATGAGTACTTGGACATAGCAGAATAAATGAGGAAAAAAGGAAGATCACCATGCTGGCATGTTGTTTTATCATTGCTGATACAAACTATGGATCAAGCATACAAAAAATATGACTAATGTTGTTTACCCCAGTAATAGCTGAAGAAACAGAATTGTTGGTCATAACTCAACCAACAAACATAATGAACTGAACGTAACAAAATACACAGCGCATCACATACCTTGCAATGCCCATCTACGAATATAACATTAGGGCGCTTTTGGTAAATTCGTGACTCTGGAACTAACATATGCACTGTACCAGTCTGTAATTGTATGGAAAAGGTTCGCATATTCAAAACAGTGACCAGAAGTGTCGGTTCTTCAACCCACTGCAATAACAAGTGTGATAATACAGTTTAGAAGGGACTACTGAATTCCAGAGATAAAGGAATGTAAGAAGCAAACATTGATTCAAAATTGAATTAAAAAACTCTAATCCAGTAAGAGCCTAAAACCTACTCTTTTGAGTGTCCAAAAGGTATAACCAAGGGCACTCATTCTGTCCAATGACAATTATATCTATCATCCTATCTATTATATTATGAAACTGCTACTTTGCAATCAACTCACGTTCCAAAGTAACTGAAATATATCTATCATATTCTGAAACTGCTACATTGCAATCAACTCACATTCAAAGTAACAGAAATAATAAGCAGCACAGCATTAATTGAATAAATTCAAACTAAAACCAAATAGCCAAAAGCAGAATGTATACACTAGTTCTATACTCCCCGCGATATTCTATTTTGGATATAAGTTGAACTCAGACTTCATTCTTAGCTCCTATTTCTGCTCACAGTCTTCTTAACACAACTAAATATTCATAAGACTGCTCAGTGTCTCCAGCATGAAGGGCTGGATCAGATAGACTTTCATTAAATACACCTATATCAAACACTGAGCTGACTCTACTCTTCCTAATTATTGAATTTCGAAAATGCATTAACAAACTACTAGTCATCAATGAGCAATTCAACTACTAGTATAGATAGCAAGGCACAGAATACCTGGGAGCAGTGCAGCTCACCGGGAGGCACAACGCGCGCCGACTCGAGCAGCGCCCTCATAGTGTGGTGCGTCCCGGATCCCGCCGGTGGGCACGTAGTCGTCGAGGAACGCAGCATCCACCAGCGGCGCCGTCCTACTCCCTACCCGCCGCCGGCCCCTCAACCTGCATCGCGCCGGGCTGGTACTTTGGGCAGCTCCTCATCCCTCGTCGCGGCCCATCACCTGCTCCAGCGGCTCCCCGCCGCGGGACATGGCGATGAGCGCCGGGTCAAGCCGCACCCTGGCGCCCTCGCAGATCGAGCTTCCCAGCGTCTCGCTGTGGTGGCACCGGAACCAGCCGCCGCGGCCCGCGGGGAGGACGTCGACGCGGCGGGAGAAGCCGTTGCCGAAGTAGGCCTCGCAGGTGTGCGGCGGCGGCGCGCGGCGCTGACACCCAGGGTAGGAAGGAGGGGAGGCGCGGCCACGGCTTCTGCGAGGACGGCGGCGCAACGACGCCGTCATGGGCTTCAGTCCTGAGGGTGGGGTCCGGCGGCGACTGGTGCTGGGTCTGGGACTGGGACTGGGGCTGGGGCTGGAGGAGGAGGTAGATCGCGAAGGAGTAGCGTAGACGGCGAAGACGAGGAGCAGGAGCCGCGGGATGATGAGGCGGCGGAGGCGGTTTCTCTGGCCATGAGCTCCGGCCGGCCATCATCGCCGCCGGCGAACGCTGCGGTCTCGCGCAGATCGAGGCGGTGTCGCCTCGCGCCTGTCACTGAGCAGAGGCCACCGGTTTCCCTCCGTCAAAAAAAAAGAAAAGGAAAAAAAGAAAAAAAAAAAAGGAGGGCTGCGGCGGGGGGAAAGTAGTTGGTCGGATCGGACGGTTGACATCGTGGATTGTTGTACTATGGACGGTCCAGATGCTCTGTCCCCGAGCCTCCCCTCCTCGTCGCCGATCTCGCCTGATCTGGTCAGGACTCAAGGGTGCAGAGTCAAGCCATGGTGCCGGCCGGCCCGGTACTTTTATTCAAGTTGCATAGAGTTTTCTGCTGCTTGCTTCAGAAAAGGGAAGATAAACGATTTTCATTTGCTTTCAACTCTTAATGCAAAGTTTCATTCTAAGTCTCATAACATTTAATTTTATAATTCATACATAATTAGTAATCGTGTTAAAATAGTTTTTATTTAGATGACACTTATTTCTCTTCTTTTCTTCTAAAATACACTTTCATTTTCTTAAAAATAAAAGAACTTATTTAATGTAAATGAAACTTCGAGGTTAAACTTCTTTTTTTTTTGATAAAGTATACATTATTAATTAAGAGAAAATCAAAACCGGTACACCGTGAAAAAGGATACGTAAAATGATACCCCACCCCTTTTTATAATGCAGTAGGACTGACAAATAAAGAAAATTACAAAAGCGGTCCTTAGACCCAACCGACAGAACACACCCTTGCGAACCGTCTCCGGCCGAACCGCCGCCACCAAACACGAAGCACCAAAAGCGGAAGAAACCGCCCCGGCGTTGGTGGAGGCTGAGAAGGCGCTTCGATCTACAAGGCGAAGAAGTTGTTGAAGCCCATCCGTCGGGGATCACTATCCGGGTTGAAACGGCGATGGTGGAGGCCGACGATAGCATCCTCCGTCGCCGCAGTTGAATCGTTCGAACCACCAATCTTCACGAAGACCGCTAAACCACCACCGCTAACCCATGAAACTTTTATTGAGGCCCGACTGGGAAGTATTTTTATTAGCCATTAATCTATTTCCAATATATATGTAGGATAGCGATGGATAAAAGGTGCTAGTTTGGACAATTCCATATTATTCAGGGAGGTACAACACCCCTTTATTTGAGGGAGATGAAGAAAATATTAGTGGCCACCGAATAAAGGAAGAGGTATTGAAAAATTATTGGAGCAAGAAAAAACATAGTTATCACTAATACGGTTTTACAAAAGATAGAGATAGTATTATATTTATATACGGCAGGAGATGCTCTTAGAGGTGCCAATGCACCTCTCAAATACCGTGTAACAGTATCACTGAGTTCCTAATTGAAATTTCACTACATATATACATTAATTTTGTACCGTACGTGTGTCGATGTATTCACAAAGCAGTTACGCGTCCCCTAATTATTTACTCTACATTCCCCACTCAACACCACTAAACGCCGAGGGCATGATACACTAGACCAACTTGAGAGGTAAAAACGCAAAAGACCCAACTATTAATGCGCCGAGCAGAGGATGAACATGGTAAAAAAAGTGAGCAGAGCATGAGCATCAGAGCATGTACTACATGGGGAAAAAGTGATTGGTTTTAAATTCCATTGTACATGTTAAAGACATATATCACTTGTTAGCCACTATTTAGACCTGAAGATAGCTATAGATGCTACCACTACAAATAAAATGCTTCTAACTCCGCAACAAATAAAATGTTTTCTCTGACTCGGTAGGGAGATTTAACAGAGGGAGCACATAGACAGCAAAAACAGGTATGTCCCCATTTTTACATTGGAGATTAGTAATAAATACATTTACTTAGCTGCTAATCCGATACATATTGCTAGATGCTATATATACAACTAAATTAATGCTGAATCCCAAGGCTGTGCCTGGGACCTACTACTGCTGGACCTTAACGCAAAGACACGCATATAAGGACCAGGCAAGGATCAGGAATGAGATAGCAGAAACCATGGACATCTCCATCCACATTTTACACCGGTTGAGCAACATCCTGCACCTCGCCATCCACTCGGTCCATGTTGCGAACAGCCCTCTTACAGGTTGTCTCAGGTGAGATGAACTTTGCAAGGTTGGAACGGTCACCTGCCAATGAACAAAAGTTACTCAGATCTGGCTGATTAAACACTGAAAATGCATCTTAAGTGCCATGCCATGTTGGCCAAGCATCTTAAGTTCATCTTTTATATGTTTTACAATTGTGATTGTAAAAGTGAGCACGTTTGAGGGCCAAGTGGAAACTACTGTAAGAGAAAACACTGAAGTTCTAATTGCACAGGGAGTAACATGAAAGCAAAATAGCTGTCTCCATAGCTTTACACATTGATGCACCTACTCAAAAATAGAAGGGAGAAAAATAAATAAATAAATAAATAAATAAATGGACCCTCCAATACTTACAGATCAATGCAAGGGCAAAAAGAAACATAAGGTTGTAGAGCCAGATGAACCCAGTCCAACCCCAACCTATGCCCCTTAGAACGGCATTCATGTCACCATAAACAACAACTCCTGTTGCTGCCTGAAAAGAAATACAATTTGTAAGCCATGCATGCACTAAACTTAAAATTTATACTTGATAACTTACTGGCTTTGTACATAAAGAGTATTGGTCATGTGTTCATATGCATATAGAAAGCATCGGAAAAAAAATATTCAACCTAATGTCCAAAAACACCGCAATATACGTTTGATCTAATTTGAGCACAAACCTCAGAAAAGTATTACAAGCCTATACTTGAAATTGAGAATCAGCAAGAAAATATCTAAATCGCTATTTATATAATGAAAAAGATTCAGAAGAAAACTATGCACATAACAGAGATGTAGAAACAGACCAGTTGAGATACAACAAAATAAGTCGTTCCAAGAGATCCAGGGCAATCTATTAAAGTGGCCATCAAATGATCGCAAAAAGTCGATAGCATGGTTAACCATGCTCATTTGAAGGAACAGGGCAGATTTCATCTCCTCATCATGGCTCATCAGCGAATCGTACTTTTGAATATGTGCTGTCAAATACTTACAATCAAATTTGGTGCTAGAAAATCACACCTAAAAAAGATTAAGGCAAGAGTACTCACAGGTATGAGATCGGTCCTAGTTGAGATTATAAAAAAATAATTGTGCTCAAGGCCATATAGCTTCCAGAAGCAGCACCAGTTGCTATAATCTTTTTTGCTTTCAAACTATTTGGTGACTTGGATGATTTAGGCCCTTCAAACAACATCACAATTGATGTGCCTGGGATTTTTTAAAAAGGAAGATAGTAAATCATGAAACTGCAATGGAGTACTCCTTCCATTCAAATTGAAAGTCGTTCTGGCTTTTCTATATATATAGTTTTTACTATGTATCTAGACATAATGTAATCTAGCTACGTAGCAAAAAGCTATGTACCTAGAAACGCCGTAACGACTTTTGGAATGGAGGGAGTATAACATATTGAGAAGTTGAAAAGCTAAGGCTGAAGCTACAAACTCACAGTAGTTATAAGCGGCAATAACCAGCACTGCAAAACAGGATAATTCCACTCTCCATAGAAGTAAAAATAAGACGGACAGCAAACTCCAACAGATAAACAGGTTTATTAGTGTCGAAAGATTAAAACAATCTGTGTGGGAAAAAAACAGAATTTCTACTCACAGTATGGAGAGTAGATGAAACAGCATAAACCTGCAATAGATGAACATATTAGCCCCATGCACAAGCTGGAAATCTCAGGGGACAAGAATTGTTAACTGCGAAAGCACGACTTACCATGCATCCTTTCATCATCTGGCAAATTTCAAGACTAATTTGAACAGCAGAAGAAAGAGACAGCAAGCCATGCTCAGTCAAAACAAGATCAGATTCACTTTTGGTGCTATCAGTGGCATCAGCGACTGAAATTCCAATGTTGCTTTCACAGATAGACTCACCATCCAAGAATTCATACCCAACCATTGCACAACGATGCCCAAACTTGCTTCTGAGACTGTTTATGAAATGACGATTGCGCTCTGAAATAATAATAAAGTGAAAGAGCAACTCAGTAATAAGCAAACAATTTACAAAGAGATATCCCTGGCTGCATGAGACAGACACAGCACCTATGACATAGTTCTCAAGACAAGAAGCATACCTATGAAGAGATTGGAAATACCATTGATATTCAAGAAAGTCTCATTTTGTTGCGCATCAATTCACGCATCGAATCGGCATGTAACACATTTGATCCCAGTTTCCCAAGTCCTCTACATAAGTGCTTTGTAATTGCCATTGGACTTTCTGAATACAGTAAGATAACATGCACAAACATGGAGAATATAATTATCCAACTAACTAACTGATTCAAAAGTTGATATGAAAATCAGACTAGATGGGAGGGAGGGGGTGATGACTGAGATCACCTGTGAGTACTATTACACTCAGACCCATATCAATAAGTCTATCAACAGCTTTTGCACTATCACTTCTGAGTTCATCTCTTAAAGGTAGAAGACCAATGATGTCCAAACGACAGTTAACGGAACGCCCAACAGCAATACATTTATACCCATCAAGACCAAAGCGTGTCAATTTGTGTCAGTATATGGTCTTTGGCTTCTTTCGCCCAACTGCACTCACGGAGAAACTGCACCAAGAAATTAAGACAATTGGAAAAATCCATCTATGTGATACTGTAAATACGGCCTAGATCAAATTTCTCACAGAGTAACAACCTAATGATGGGCCCACACATGCATAGGAACCTACTTACACTTTTGCTCAGAGAACAAACTGGGAGGTGCTATGATTTGGATCAGCAGGTCATGTAAGCTAGAGCGAGACAATGTAAACTGGTGATGTGGGTACAAGAGGCGAGGTTGCTACATCTTTTTTTCTTTTCTTTTCTTTTTTTAAAAAATGGACCAGATAGATTGCTTACCATTGCAGGGTCACCTTTCAGCACAGAACAAATGGAGCCATTTTCATCTATGTAAGTTGTCTGGTACATTAACGTCATTGCAACACAGGTCTGGGAGCGGTGCCCAGAACTTTAATCCCGACTTCGCACCTACATCAACTGATTAGTTAAGGATCTTGCAATGGAATAAGAAGGACAAGGCATACATAACTTGACCATCACTTATCAAAAGATACCTTTTCTGGATCATCCACAAGGTCTAGAATGGCTGCATCAATTGGTTCTTTATACAGTTCATTGTGAGCTTTTGAAGCACGTGCAGCCAAAAGGATAGCACGATCTTTTATCAATACCTTCTGCATACACTTCAATCTTGTCCCGGTTAAAACAGGGTTTGTTGCATGTCAAAGTCCCAGTCATGTTAAAAAAGCACATCATCAATGCTAGCCAGATCTTCAAGAGCAGCAGTTCCCCTGCTAACAATCCCCACTTTTCGAAAGCCGCTGAGAGCCCAATGACAATACCAGGTAGAGCATAGCAGGTATGGACATTGGTATGACACACAATTAGCGAAATAGTGTGGCTACTGTGCACCATGCTTTGCAAAAAGAATTTGACAAGTGCCTCAGCAATGATTCCAATAAGTACCAAACAAAAGCAGGAGGAAACAGCAAACCATGACACCCCTTCCTAAGCTGCCCAGGACGAGAGAAACGTTTTGGATAAAGCTCCAGAGTGCTCTTTGGGGATGCGTTGCCTGTTGTGGTAACAACAGCAGTACCTTCCCCACGTACACAGACCAGCCATAGTATATAAGGGAGCCATGCACGCTGTCGACAAACCTTTACAACGAATGGTTTTGGTCCCGATCCTTGCGAGATTGAGAACAAGAGCATTGGCTGGCACAATGTCACCACACTTGAGATATATGATATCCCCAGGGACAAGATTGGCGTGCATGAACATCTTTCCATACCTCATCCTCAGGACCATGGCCCTTGGTGCGGTAAAAGCTTTAGCCTCCAGAGGTGCCTTTGCATGATTGGCAAGGCACTTGATGACGAACAAGCAAGCAGACTTCCCCAGAGCAAGGTAATGACAATGGCCAGTTCATAGGGTGCCATAGCAGCTGAGCTAATGGCGAGGGACACGGTTGCAGCCACTATTGCTGTCCATGACAAGAAATTGATGAGCATGACACATATCATCTCCTTGGACCAGGGAAGATAAGCTGCTCCCATGACTCCCATCCAATTTCGTACTTGATGTACCAGTGAAGGGATGATCCCATCCCCAGAGTAAAAGGATGCACTTGAGGATGGCACAAAGATGGCCATTCACCTGCAACGACACCATGTTGGAGGACAGCAACATCAAACAGCAGCTCATGTAACAGAATTGAAGTTGCAAAAATTGAACCTTTCAGGACAATACAGCAAAATTGACAGCAGCTGTAGTGCTGAGCACGAGACAAACAGTATGCACCGTCTGCAAATTTTTTTTCTTTTTTTTTAGACCACGCCTAAGCAAGCAGAAAACCATCTGCAAATCCCACCACTTCCTCCACACGCGCTCCTAATTAACCAGTCCGGCGTTCCTCCCGGCCGTCGCCAGCCACCTGACCTCCGTCCCCACAGTAGTTTCCCATAGCCGAAGCCGAAACCCCCACCCACCCCACCCAACCCGCACAAAATCGTCCAAAAAATATGGTGAAGAAGGGAGCGACCTGGGGGTAATCAACGACGATGTTCGGCCCGTACACTTTGAGGCGGCGCACCGCCTCCTCTTCCGTCAATCCAGTCGCTTCGTCAGTGTCGAGACGGCGCAGTACTTCCTCCTCCGGCAGTTGATCCTGCATTGGGGTCGTCAGCAAACTTCACCACAGGAGAAATTAAGCTGCGTCAAGGAGACCATATAGATTATTAAGTAGCAGTTCACCAGATCAGACATAGCTACCCTCGCCGCCGCCCTTCTCTTCGAAAACACGGGGACCTCTCGCCCGCCGGCAGGGAAGTCGACGGCGCAGTCCCCGACGAGCCCCTAGTAATAACTTTTTTTTTTTTTTGGATCGGTGGGTTGGGGGGATTACTACGGGTTTATTTATTCCGTACAGTTTTCCACTACGGCCCACTGGGCGCGTGGGCCGCTATATGTATTTGTCCTTATAAAGGGCCCGTCTTCGCTCCTGGATAAAAGTGGAAGGAAATAGTACGTTGTATGGAAGGAGCTAGGTAGGCCAAATGGCGATGCCTATAATAAAAGAAGATTTATACAGGACCACGCGGCGAAAAAAAACGCCCAGGCCCCCGCTGCCGCCTCCGTGGAGGGCGACTGGCGGGCGGCGCCAAGGCCAAGGAAGTGACTCCTACTCCTCCTCGCTTCCCTCCGCCGCTGCCGGGCCGCCTTCGCCCACGCGGCGGCGACGGGCCGGCGGCTGGGCGCCCAACAAGGCGGGGCCGCTCTCTCCCTCCTCCCCCTTCTCCCACTCGCCTTCGGCTCTTTCCTCCACCCCTTCTCGGCGGCGGGCGGCCGGGCGACCTTCCGGCGACTGCACGACGGCTTGGGCACCTGGATCTCGCTGCTCTCGGGCCCTCCCCGCCTTCCGCTATGCGGCGGCCGCGACTCTCGACCGACGACCTCGGCGGCGGGCGCGACCTCCGGGGCGACTCCCCGAGGGTTGGGGGCTCGGACCGCCTCCTGCGCCCCTGGTCCCCCTCCTCCCCTTCTACGGCGGCGGCCGTGTTCCCTCATGGTCGTGGGTCGCGGGCATGGTGGTCTGCCGCCTCGGGTCTCCCGGCGGGCCGGTATGCCCCCTCGGGCGATGCGGGCGGTTGACGACGCGGTCGTGGTGAAAGCCCCTGCCGGGCCATGGGCTTAACGACGGTGACGCCTTTAGGGCGCCTACATCCTTCCATGGAAGCGCCGGTTCGACGGTGTGTCCTCGCCTTGATCGGGCTCTTTGTGGCGCCGACCGACGGCGCTAGTTTGGCCCTCCGCCGCCGCCATGGTGGTGATGTTGGCCGGGTTGGCTTTCGATGTTGCACCCGCACCGCCCGTGGTGGTGGCGTGGGTGGCGACGGCCGTCTCTTCACCTTCGGGAGATGCGGGGTGAAAAACCCATCCCGTGGGATAACGGCCGACACGCCTCACGGCGTCCGGTCCTTCCCCCGGCGACGCCGAGCATCTCCTACGCTTCATGGGCGCTTGGTTGGCTTGAGGGCGCCTTGCCGTTCGTCCGCTGTACGCGTCGTCAGTTAGGCCTAGTCGCGCTTGTTCTTTGCTCTTTTCTGATAGTCTTTAGTGTTTGTCGCTGCCGTAGCCTCTTTGGTGCTCCTCGGCCCGCGGGGTCCTGGAACTCTGCGGACTGGAGGGTGCCTTCATGTCGGTGCTCCTCGCCCGTGGTCCGTCTAAGTGACTCGGAGGTGTGCCTTCATGGCGGTAAGCCGCCAGCGCTGTCCTGGAACTCGCAATGACTTCTGAGGAGTGCTCGGAATCATGTTCATTCACGGCAATGATCGCCACTGGCTATTTGATGTTGAGTTTTCTTTAGTACTTTCGGCTTGGCTTGAGGGTGTTAGGTGGAGGGTCTCCCCGCCTCGCGTTCTTGCTTTTTGTTTGTGTTTGGCGGCCTCGTTGGTAATCCTTGGATTACCCAGCGCCCCTGGTTGTATCTTCTATGTGTAGGTCTATTGACCATTCCCTTCTCTTTAATGAAAACGGGGCTATATCCCGGCCTCGAAAAAAGATTTATACGGGACTAGTGTTTATAGGCCTAATAATGGTGACATCATATGGATAGTTTTTTGTTTGTTTTCGTAGGATCTAGTCCTGTCTCCCAAGTGTTATTTTAATTGCGAATTGGCTTGTAGTCCAATGGTAGGATAGTCCAGTGGGGACGTTACCCACCGTGAGTTCAAATCCCGGTGATCGCACCTTTCTTGGGATTTTCTCGTGGTTTACCGCGAAGTGCATTAAGTGGTAAGCGATGTTCCCATCGGCGACGCGCATATGGTGACTTCTGAAAATCTCCAGACCGCTGCCGCCCAGGTCCTTGAGGTGCTCATAGGGGTAGGGTTTTCAGACGTGTGTTCATAGGAGGTGAGTGCGACGCGTGCGTGTTGTGAGCATCTAGCGTTGTACTGTGTAATCTCAAAAAAGTGTTATTTTAATTATTTTTATTTTCATATAGAGTTATTATATTGTTGCTTTACATTTTCCTCAAGAAGCTATAAGGTACATATTAATTTTTCGCAACACGTTGCAACGGAACCGCCAATACATTATACGAATCCAACTTCGTATCATCTCTAGATGCGTCTTGTCCTAACTCAGTTTATACAGGAGACACTTAGGACGCGATCCAATATGTATTAGATCGGGGCTCCGTATTTTGTATATATATATAATATAAATAATAAATAAATAAATTTTCAGTCTATTTTTTTTGGGTCCACACCTACCCCTAACTAACCCTGTCCGTGAATATAGAAACTACCTACAAGTCTCCGATTTTATATATCTATACCTATATATACTAATAAAGAGAAAATTTCAGTCCCACCATTTTTTTTACGCCTTTTTTTACTACCGTTTTTTTCGCCGCCCGCCTGTCCTCCTTCACCACCCTCCCGTAGAGCGCGCCAAGCAAGATTCATTGGAATCTGACCCAAACAAAACGCTTCTACTCCCTTTGTTTCCACCTTCGGTTGGACGCCCAAAAACAAAGAAACTAGAACGAGGGTTTTTACGGAAACGACGGATCGGATCGATCAACCCGTGAAGAGCCATCGAGAGCAAAGTGAGAACGCTGCAGAGACATCAGATTTGGGAGCGGAGTCCATGATTGTCAAGGTGGTGACGAGGGAGTAAGATGTTCATCCAACACTACTACAAAAGTCAACATTAGGGGCGGTTTTAGATGGACATTAGGGGGTTTTTCCAACCGCCCCTAAACAAGCGAAAAGACCTAATGTTCACATCGACATTAGGGGCGGTTGGAAAAACTGCCTTATGTCTCAACATTAGAGGTGGGCGGTTCTACTCATCACAAACCGCCCTTAATGTCTATAACTCGTAGGGGCGGTTTATCTAAAAAACCGCCCCTAGTGTTGAATTTCACAAAAAAAAATATAAATATATAATTCACAGATTCAATTAATAATTCATATAATGTCTCCATACTTCAAATAAACATATATAATCCACACAAAGTCACAAGTTTGATACAAGTTGAACTTCAAATGTTCATTTATACAAAGTCTCCATACTAGTCATTTACATGTTCAACTTGAATACTACAATGAATTTACAAACATGGATATGGAGAAAGACATCAAACTACTTCACCATGCACTCCATCTCTCCCTGTTAAGCAAAGACATATTTTAGACAACAAGAAAATAACTAATATTCCAAGAAATTATTGTTTTATTTAGCGTAAGTGGGGACAACTCAATACCTTTCTTCTATGGCAACATCCATGACTATGTATGGGGAATTAATGTGCATCCTAGACTGCTACCATTATGCTACCTGCCACAAAGAGAGAGAGAGAGCGCTTCAGCAATGAATTCCAACATGAATTTTATCGACAGTAGCATCATAGGCAACATGAATTTCAAACCTCCAAGGCAGAACAGGACAGGGGCAGCAGGCACCAGCGGGGCAGAAGAGCTCACCAGCAGCAGCTCACCGACGGGCAACTCACCAGCAGCAGCAGGCAGGAGAGGGCGGAGGAGGGGGGATCGAGGCACCAGCAGCAACACCAGAGGTCTTCTTGGTCTTAGGAATGTTTACCTGTATAACATGTGAAACAAATAATCAAAGGCATATATTCAGCAAAGCCTATGATAGCATAACAGATTACATCCAAGTCTGCAGCATATTTCTGCAGCGTACTTTGACAGGAGAGAGTGGCCAGCATCCTTGCAGCAATCCCTTCTTGAACAAACAACATATTGAAAACGAACTATGATTCATACATACAAGCAAAATGATATTGTGAAGAGCAACTATGTCCATCTAGCAGTGGCCAGTATATGCAGCACTGGGTGCGGTGATTTCAACCCATCAGGCTAAGCAGCAACACTGATTTATGGACTGATTAATCTACTTGATGTAAACTGTAGCTTAGGGTGATGCAAAATCAAACGTGTCATTCATCTAAAATTGATCACTTAAGTTTTAACTGGTAGCACCAAATACATTTGGTATACTGCACATGCATCTCACAAAGCTGAAATATAACCGCCTTAAATGTGGGAATATTAGGGGCTTTCATGTTACGAGCCCCTAATGTGCAACAGAAGAGGGGCGGTTTGTTACGAAGCCGCCCCCTAATGTGCTATCGGCCTCAAACTTTTTCTCGAGGCATCTACATGGTATGTGCAAAGGCACCGCCAAGTTTGAGAATTTTTTCAAATTGTTTGGTAATTTTCTCTCGATTATTTTAATTACCGCTGACTTCTTCTAGTGTTTACTAACACTTTCTTAAAAGACAAAATGACCCATATAACTAATGTTGATCTTGATGAGCTCTAACACGTTTGTATTCAAAGTTTTTCGATTGAAGGTCATTTAGTGCTTCGTTTCACCTCGTTTGACCAAGTTTGACTTTTCCAATTCAAACTAAAGACGCCTTTTGGAGCCCTAGATCTCCTCTTTTTCAAAAAATCACGAACACCAACTCTGTGGTAGCTCCTCAAGATCTACACTCTATATATACAATTTTTGTATTCAAAGTTTTTCGATTTGAGGTCATTTAATGCTTCATTTGACCAAGTTTGACCAAACACATTAGGGGGGTGGCTCTATATATAACCGCCCCTCGATTTGAGGTTACATTAGGGGTGGTTGAAATATAACCGCCCCTAATGTGTCGTAACATTAGGGGCGTGTTCAAATGCGTAAGCCGCCCCTAATGAGCCAACAAGAGGGGGGTTATATATAGAGCCGCCCCTAATGTGCCAACATTAGGGGCGCTTTGCTTCTACCGTGAATTTTAAGATAAGCCGCCTCCTAATGTTCAAAAACGCCAGCTCTCTTAGTTCCCTTTTGTAGTAGTGCGAGACGTTGGTGGTGCCGCCGTCCGACGACGCCGGCGAGGGCTCCTCCGTTGCAAACATTCTCCCTGCTTTCGGCAATTCTCGGCCCCCCGTCGCAAAGCCGGAGTTCACATGAGTCTCGGCGTGCCTCGCCTCGGCCGCCCCCAGAACCTAAGCCTTGCCGCTTCCGTAAGCCTAGCGCAAAGAACACAGATCTACATTGCGGGGTAGCAAAGCAGATGGTCTTGCCGATTTGATGTATCCGGCGGCCATGGTGGAGCCGGGTTGTCACGCGACGGGGAGATAGATGATGGTATCGCCCGCATGGCCGTGCCCGCCACGCCCGCGCCGAACCGCCCGGGGCCGCCGCTATTCACAATGCGGCGTGGACGCCGGGGTCAGCCCTGGCCCTGTTGCACCACTCGGTCGTTGAATACAAGCCCGAGACGGCGAGACGGCACTGATGTCAACCGCTCTCGCTGTTGGGCCCACACCCACCTACGCAAGCGCCTGTAAGGTCCTAGATGGCTAGAGGGGGGTGAATAGCCTATAAAAATTTTCTACAAGCTCACTAAACAAACCGGTTAGTAAAATACCAAGCGTAAAGCGGTTTGCACTAGCTCTATTGTCTTGCAAGCCTCTAGTGACAATTCTAAATATCTTCTATGATCTCTATGTCACACAAGAGCTATGTCACTACTCTAACTAGTGAACAATCCTAATATGATCCTTATGCTAGCAAGAACAACCTACACAAGCAAGTGCTAGCTCTCTACTCAAAGTAATCTAGCAAAGTAATGCAAGAGTGAGATGCTTGTTATACCGCCTTGTAGAGGATGTCAACCAATCACCGGGAAGAAGAAAACCAATCAATCACTCGAAGGTGATGATCCACACAATGAGACAATGAACAAGTCGATTTGTTCACCCGGAGTTCACTTGTACACCGACAAGCTAGTCTCTGGTTGTGCCGACCAACACAAGGATGGTGTTTGAGCTAGGTGGTGCCCTTGCTAGCCTCAACACACCACTCAACAAGTGTGGTACCCAAAGCACGAGCAATGTATTCCTTGCACTTTGTCTTCCCGACGAGGAGTGCGTAATCCTCTCACAAATCAACCCGGAGGTGGCCAAGAAACAATCTCCTCTTCTTGCCAACAACTCCACCAAATCACAAGCCGGTTAGGAGCGGTGTCTCCAAGAGTAACAAGAAACCAACCGCTCACAACGATCCACAAGTGCCTCTAAATGCAAAGATCAAAGCAAAAGAGCACTTGATCACCTCAACTCACTTGAATGAAGCTCACAAGCAAAGAGAGTGAGGAGGAGGGTGTATGCTTAGCTCAAAGGGTGTTAGAATGTGTAAGAATGACCAAGAGGACTTCCCATGGCCGGCCAAACACATATATATAGCCCCCATTAGAAATAGAGCCGTTATGCTCGAAACCGGCCGAATTTGTATATAGCCAGACGCGCCAGCGCCAGGCCAACCAAAGACCGGTCACGCTCGGCATTAACGCCGCCAAACGCGCCAAGCAAAAGCGCCAGACGCTGCGGGGCCGCGTCCGGCGACCTCCCCGCGATATGCTTCGATCCGCCCGGGCGCGCCGGACGCGCGCCAGCGAAGGCCAGCGCCCGGTAATCGCACCGCCGTAACCCCGCCATCGGCGGCGGACGCTGACTCATTGGTTAACGCTGCAGCGCGTGAGGTGCCGGACGCTGCCAGCGCCCCGGGCCAGCCCTCAACACTACGACGACGCCAGCGCCTCCCGCTGCCGGCTCACGCGTCGGCAAGCAGTCACTTTTGCGCCGAGGTTGCCAAAATTGCCGACTGACTTCGACAAGCTATCCAACAAGTATACCAACTTGAGCATCGGGAATAGCATGTTTTCACCACTTCGATGCATCCGCGCAATAGAAAATAGACATTTCATTTTCGCAAATGTGCGGTGCCCAAACCCATCTCAACCTTGCAACCATCACCGCTCGCAAATGTGCCAACACCACCACGTGTACATCACCATGTGCTCGTGTGTTAGCATTTTCACAAACAATTTCGAAGGCGGTGTCGGCGCTTTTGAGGAACGGTGGGTGCCTCGGTGCCCAAGAATAAAGAATTTATAAGCCGCGGTGCCCTCCCTCAATGGCGAGCGCAAGATGGACACGGACGCAATGTTTATCCCGGTTCAGCCAACGGGCCCTACGCCCAGCGGGGGTGTGTCCTCGCCGTGTTACCTCACGCCAAAGGTGAGCCCGCAGTAGGGGTTTACAGCGGCCGCTGGGGAGAGACGCTGGTCTCAAGCCCCACGATCGTGGTTATGGTGGTGGTGGTGTGTGGTTTCCTCCGTGAACCGGAGTTGAGCCAAAAAATCGAATCCCTTCTAATGAGGCATTACTCCCCCCTTTTATAGGAGAAGGAGAGAGATAATGTTTATACGTGGACGCCTAGGTGGCTAATTCCCCGAGGCTACACCGCTGCATGTGTGTTGCCGAGGGGTTGGCCGGGTTTTGATGTTGCTTTGACGAAGACACGCTGGCCCGGGATCCGATGGTGGACGGCCGCCCCCGGCGCTGCCCCCCGAGGGTCCCGCGGAGGCGCCCCTCACAATCCGCATGGCGCAGGGCCGGTCCCGCAGGTCGCCGGGCTATGCGTGTCAAGTGCCCGAGGGTCCGCCCAACGTGGCGCTTTTGATGGTGCTCCGGGAAATGAACAAGGTCATCCTCGTTTTCGTGTCGGTGGCGTAACACGCCACCGTTCGCCTTTTGCGCCCCATCGGGCCGGATTGGGGAGTCGATTCGCAAGCTCGATTTGATCGGGCGTGAATCGATGGCACCGGGGGCGCCGCCGCCGTAATCGCATTGAATGCGGCGGCCTTCCTCCGGACGGAATCCTCCCACGCCCGAGGGTCGGCGACCCTAGACGGGCTAGTTGGGCCGCTCACCCGAGGATGGAGAGCTGGTCTCCCCGGCGAGGCGGAGTTTTTGCGCCCGAGGGTGGTGAGCCAGGCCACCCTGACGGCGAGATTTCTCCCGGCCGGTGAGCCAGGCCGCCTTCTGACGAAACGGAGATGCAGTCCGAGCCATGGTTTATCGCCGCCGACGGAACGCCATGGTTCGTTGTTTTGTAGAGGTCCTTGACCTTGTCCTTCGTGAGCGCACAAGCTTTTTGCGCCGTGATGACTCCATTTGGGCCGCTTTTGTGGGCCGTCCGCGGGCCGCCCAGGGCCGATTTCGCCGCCATGTGAGCTGCCGTGGGCTAATGGCTCGGTCCATCGTCCGTCGGGCCGCCCCTCCAAGGGATGATAGCAAAGTTAGGTTTTACCGGCCTTGGCAGCCGGGCAGATTCTTATAGTTTGGAGAATGTCTCGGGCCCAATATTTAGGTCCCCCGAGAGTTTCTCGAGCCCCCGAGCGAGTGTGGACTCGCCTCGGGGTTCCGCCTGCCTCGCCGCCTTGTTGTTTCTCGTGGTGGTTCGTTTACAAGGGGTGCGCGCGAGCGCCCTGGGTGTAGCCCCCGAGGCCTGAATGGAATGGCGGATTCCTTCGAGGTTTTATATCTCGCGACGCCGGGCAAGACCGAAATGTTCTTAAATTGCGCTTTATTTGTGCGTGAGTCTGCTCATTTTTTGCGGCAGCCCGAGGCCCCGCTTATGTGCGCAAGGTCGACCTGTGCCTCCTCGACTTTGATTATACGCTCCTCCGCCGCCTCCCGAAAGGGAGGAGGAGGGGAGACACGCCACAATGCCCTCGTAGTTTAATGTGTCGCGGCTCCCGTGAGCGCAGTGGGTCCGCTTGCTGGTGCCCGTGCCCTTGCCTGAGCAAGGGTCGGCTATGTGATCCGTGATTCACCCCATGAGAACCTCGCGACCGCTTAGGCGTATCCCGGTTTGGGCGACCAACCCCGAGGGCCTCGTGGGCCTCCCACGGATGGGACATTCTATAAGCAAAGACCGCTGGCCTTAAACACGTTCAGAAATCCAGAGCCCTGTGGGGCCCGGTATAGCCGGGTTGTGCATTTCCCCTCCCGTCCCCGGCTCCGGTTATCCCGAGGCGCATCAGAGAAACCCTTGTGGGCCCAGCCCGCAACCTCTCGAACGTAGGGTGTGTCACCGAGGCTCGCTTTTGGTTTCCGGGCCGGGCGGGAACCGCCCACGGATCGACTTTTTGCCCCTCGTGGCCGGGCGCCGGATATGGGTGGCCTGACGGTTTTACCGACCGGAAGACGAGGCGCCTAGTCGCCACGCTCGAGGTGGCGCGACCGTTGCAGTACCGATGGGACGCTGCCTTACGCCTTCTTGTCGTGGGCGGAGATCGAGGGTTCCGCCAAGGTGCATTAATGCACCGACGGTTCCACCGCTGCTTGGCCGTTGGATGAGCGGTTCTCGCCCCATCATGGGCCGCCCATTCCAGAGTTTCCGCCGATTGCCCAGCCGGGCGGCTTGCCTTCCCTTCCCTATAAATATGGGGCCGCTACGGCCGCTGATAGTTGCTCCCTTGCTTCCGCCATCGCTTTCTTGCCTTCTTTGCCGCAAAGAATCGAGATAGAGAGATAGTGTGGGAGAGATTAAGGGAGAGATTCACTTGCCTCGTGCTCGTGTGACCGGGTTGCTAGCGGTTGCCACCCTTCGCCTCCCTTTCATCCATGGCGCAGTCGGGTAGCGGGTGACGGCGTGAGGGAGGTGCTTGATGCCGAGCCGTGGCCGAGGTCGACAAATGACGGAGGAGAAACTCCAACCGGCCTCGCCGATGAAGGGCTTCTTCGTCCCCGCACCGATGAAGCGCGGCCGGAGTGGATCGCCCGATTGACCGAGGAGGAGCCTAACCCTCCCGATGGATGGCTACGTGGTGAGCTTGATGGATCTTCACCGGGCGCAAGCTGTATGTCGGGCAGCCGGTTCATTCGGGCGATCCTCCACTACTATGAAATCGAAGCTTCATCATTCCGCCTCGAACTCGATCTCCTGTGCCGCCATCTTCGCCACCCTTTGTGAGGGATTCCCCGGGATCGAGCCGCATTGGGACCTCTCGGGTTGTGGTTCTTCAAGGCGACCTACCACCGCCGGGCCGCGCAGGCCAACCACGAGGGCGCCGCTGAGGGAGGCGCGCCTCCAAGTCCGCCGGAGCGCATCGAGGCCGAACCGAGCTGATGGGTACATCATCTCCAAGCTCACCTCCTCCAACAAGGGGTGGCAAGATCGGTGGTTCTACCTCCGCAACGACGAACGCCTCCCGTGTACACCTCGGCGCGGTGTCCTCAAGCACGCCCCCGCAGTGGAACCGGGTCCCCTGAGGATCATCATCGGGTTGGAGGGCCTAAGGCGCGCGGTCCCGCGGGCCCGAGGGAAGGACATGAATGCCGCCGCCGCGGGTCGCCGCCATCGGCGCCGGTGTTGCCGCTGATGGCTCGCCTTTGCTCATGTGCCGATGACCCCGAGGCCGCGGGCCTTGGTGCGTCTTGGATGTCGCCTTCGCTTCCAATCGATGGCTCGCCAAGAGGGTGAGGGGATGGGGTCCAACACCCCGACACATCCCCGAGATCCCCATGCGCCCGACCGGAGGGTATATTCCCGGGTAAGTGCTTCTTGACTTCGGTGTCCTTGCATTGCTTCTGCATTGTCGCCATGGCGCTTCTCACTCTTCTCCGAAGAAAATGCCCTGGATATCATCGCGACCTCCGCCGCCCGTGCCGCATCGATGCCGACGCCGGCGGCGAATCGCGGTTTAACGAAGCTACGCGGCGCCGGCGTTGAAGAAGGAAGAGAGGAAGAAGAGAAAACGTGGCTCTCGAGAGCCGCCGTCGAAGCGCCAGGCGGGCGAGTCGCCGACACCGACCACCGGCAGGACGGTGATCCGAGGACCGCTTCGCTGCGGAACTCGCCGGTGGATGATGACGTGGCGGCTCTGGATAGACCGGAGCCATGGGGCTCCCCGACTGTCGGCCTGCCCTGCCACAGCCCGGGCCTCGAGCCCCGAGGCGCCGGATCGCCGACGCCCAGCGCCCGAGGGCTCTCCCGGCCGAGTCCGGGGCCATCATGCCGGGCCAGGGGGCACCTCGGCCGCCGCCGCAGTGAGGCCCGAAGAGCAGTGAGTCGACACTCTCTCCCGCCGGCTGGCTCCCGGCCGCCGCGGGCACGGTTCGGGGGGACGAGCCGGCGACCCCCCCCGATCCAGCCCCCCCCGCGGCGCATTTAACGCCGGGGGGAGACGGCGCCGCGGCCGAGCGACGGCCGAGGTCGCAGCCTATCCCCGAGCCTCGCCGGCCCGCCGAGGGCGATCCCCCGGGCCGTGAGTTTCCTTCGCCTTCGCGATCTTGATCTTCTTCCTGCATATGATTGCTTTGTCCCGACACGTTCTGACTTCAGAAACGGGGCGTTGGCTCGCACCCCAAGAAGGCCTTGAAGGCTACTTTCAGCCTCGGCCGGGGCAAAGCCGGGGGTCGCCCTCGCCAAGATATCGTGTCGCCCTCGTCGAATCCCTTCGTGGCGCGCTCCGAACCCCGTGTGGGGCCTGGACCGAGCCGGCCTGCCGAGGCCACCCCCGAGGTGGGTGCAGCCCCTGGTGGCGATGGTGGGTCGGCCATTCGCCCGATGGTGGTCGACACCCAGGGCCCGGCCGTGGCCCATGACGCCGCCGGTGTCGGAGCAGATGGCGCCATTCGAAGGGGGTCGGACGCCGCCGCCCATCCCGAGGAGTCGGCCCCTTTGTCCGGAGTTCTCGCAAGAGGAGCTCTTCATGGTGGCGAGACGCGCAAGTCCCCGCCGGAGCCGACCTTCGCCGATCCGGGGGGTTCACGAGGCGCATAACCCCGACCCTTCCCGCTACCCACGTGTCCGGTTCGAGGCAGCCCTGGCGGCCGCCGCCTCGGCCATGACGAGGACGGTGCCCGTGGCCGGCGCCCGAGGGCCCCCCGGGACTTCTATCGTCCGGGTTCCTGAGCCGCGGAGCTCGGTGGAGGAGATGGTATCCCCGAGCCGACCGCCGGGCGGTCCGCCTTGACTTCGGGTGGCACGCCCGGGCCCGGCCCCGCCGACGACGACCGCCGAGTCCCCGGAGTGGAGAACCCACGCCCCAGCGTATCCGCCGCTGGCCGCCGAGGGCTTGGCGAGGATCGGGACGCCATAACCGGCCGCCGACGTGCAGGTCGACGCAGCAGTGTCTTGATGGTTATCCCCCCGCCGCATGTCTTCTATGCTTGTGTCTTGATGGGTAATGTCGCCGGTAATGCGCATCTCGGTCGCCGCCCGGAGAAGTCCGAGCTCCTTCGCCGAACGTTTCCGAATCGGAACGCCCTTGGTCAAACTCGGTAAAGTTGATCGAGGCCCGTAGCGAGACCTCCCGGCTTGCCGCCCTCTTGCCGAGGAGAGGGAGTCCCAACGGCGACCCCCGGAGGCCGAGCTTGTCAAGGCCAAGTCCGAGGCCAGCAAGGTAGTACCTGACATGGACGGGATGAGCCATGATTTTGAAGAGGCTCGATCCAGCCCCTCCAGTCCCGGGAGGCCCATGACGAGCGGGACCGGTCCCGGGAGGAGGCGACTAAGCAGCGGAGATGTGCGATGCCTTGAACACCGCATCGGCGAAGTTGGTGTCCGAGGGTGAGACCCTCGTGAAGGAGAAGGAGGGAGCTCCGCAAGTCGCCGCGATGAGCACGCGTGATGCCGGGCCGGCAAACAAGTGCCAAGGTGCGCTCTTCTTCCTTAGTGAGCTTTGCTTCGGGCCGCCTTGTCTTGCTAACTCGTTTGAGCACCAATTTCCGGTGGCGAGAAGGTCCGTGACCGAGGCCGTGAACACCGCGCCACGCCGGGCCAGGCCGGAGCAGGGAGCGTAAGTCGCACCAGAGCCGGAAGAGGCCTTGTCGACCCGTCCGCGCTTTGGGGCGACAACCTAGAGGCTGGGCCCTCAAAGACGCGCCGCCCGAGCGCCGTGGGTGGCTACCTCAGTCCGAGCCCCGAACGCGATCCGGCCGGCTGCGGCGACATGTATGGCCGTTTTCGGCTCACTTCCCGATGGAGTCCAATGTGCCGGACGGCGCTGCAAAGGCTTCTTCCCGGTTCCGACGACGAGGGAGGAAGTTGATCCCGCCGAGAGGATGCCTCGCCGATGCCGCCAAGACTTAGACATTGTACGACTTCGCGGACGGGCGCTGGCGCTAACCCGTTGGCCTCCCCGTCGAGGATGAAGTGTGTCCCCCGCATCCCCCATAGAGTCAACCTATGAGGCGGACACGGAGATGGTGGACGCCCCAGCCCGAGGATGCGCCGGGCTGGTCCGACGCCTCCCTGGGGAAGTAGCTGTCGAGGGTGTTGCTCGCGCCGAAGCTTCCCTCGCCGTCCCCGCCGTGAGGGCAAGTGGATGAAGCCCACCCCGCCTCCCGACCTCTCCTTGTATGGAAAAATTGGAGCTTGTGAGATGGATGTATATAAACAATGGGCGCCCGAGGTCTAAGTGGCCTTGGCGGGTGCATTTATGTTTATGTTGGGCGCCGAATTTGTTCGCTTATTGTGTGGCCGGGTCACTTGCTTTCTCCGCCGCGAGATGGTAAACCGCGGACGCCATCGGGCGCCCATACGGATGCCGCTAGGGCGGTCCGCTTGCCTCGTTACCTTGCTTTGATTTGTGCGTGAGCGACCTTCGCAGAACTTAAACGATTGTTTAGAGAATGCGCGAAGAAAACTTTTTTCTTCGAAAAAAAAAAAAAAAAAGTTTTGAAAAAGGAAGGGGAGGGGGGTCTCCGGAGGGGGTCCTCCCGAGGGGGTCCCCATGTAGCCCCCGAGGGAGTTTTAGTCTTGTGCCGACGAGGCTAAGACTCCCTTTAAGGTTTACACGAGAAGCACTTTTTTCGTAAAAGATGTAGATCTTTTATTGAGTGAAAAAACACCGATGTTTGACTTCTAGTGCGAATTTAAGGGTAGAAGCGACGTAGTCGTTTCTATGTTCCAGCGCTGGAGTAGACTTCGCCTTCTCGCTTTTTTCAGTTTGTAGGTCCCGCCCTTAATATTTCGGGCGATGAAATAAGGCCCTTCCTGTGGTGGCATGAGTTTGTGACGCCCTTTGTTGTTCCGTTTCACCAGCACGGGTCATTGATTTGGAACTCCCGAGGCTTCAAACCGCTTGGGCGTGATACTTGGCAAAGCTTGTTGGTATCTTGCCGAGTGCGTGAGCGCAACGCCCGGGCTTCATCAACTTGGTCGATGGAGTCTTGCCTCGCCCGGCCGGGTTGCCTTGCTCGCTGTAGGCTCGCAGCCTTGGGGACCCATATTCAATGTTCTGTGGGCAAGATCGCCGCCCCATAGACTAGAAAGAATGGGGTGAACCCCCGGGCTCGGCTTTTCGCTGTTCAAGGCTCCATAGAACCGACGGCAGCTCTTGGTACCATCTTTTCCCGTATTGGTTCAGCCGATTGAAGATCCCCGGCTTGAGCCCTTGCAGATCATGCCGCTGGCACGCTTCCACTTGACCGCTGGTCTTCTGGGTGAGCTACGACCGAGGTATCCACCTGATGCCATAGTCGCCGCAGAAAAGTCGGAGGAACCTCTTCCCCACCGGTTGGTTCCGCTTGTCCGTGATGATGGAGTTCGACTCAAACGGAGATGATATCCGTGAAAGAATTTCACCGCTTTCTCCCGCGGTGAGGGTTCACCACGGGTCAGCTTCGATCCATTTGGAGAACTTGTCAATGGCGACATAGGACGTGAGTGTCCTCCGGCGCTTTTCAGGGCCCAATCATGTCGAGTCCCCACACCGCAAATGGCCACGAAGAGGTATGGTCTCGGCAGTGCTTGAGCCGGGAGGTGCGCCCCCGCTACAGAATTGGCATTCTCTTGCGTGCACGCACGACTTGGGTTCGTGCCTCGCACCGCCGAGGGCCAAGAGAAGCCTTGCCTCGAAGACTTTACCGACTAGAGTCCTGGGCGGGCGTGATGGCCACACCCCCGGTGAGTGTCCTCGAAAGGCTTGGCCTTCACCGAGGGTATGCATCGCATGTATACCCCCGAGGCTCCTCTCTTGTAGAGTTCCCCTTTCTCTCCAATCGCAGAAGGATTTTCACCCTTCGGGCTAACCGGGCGAGCCTCGGCCTTATCCCTGCAGCTCTCCTCGGTGAGGTACTCCATCACGGTTTTCTCGGGCCCAGGACCGGGTCGACCGCCATAGCCGGTGTGGCTTGCCAGGTGCCGCCCTCGTGAGCCCCCGAGGGTACTTCCGAGGGGTGTATTTGACCGAGGGTTTATCGAGGTCTCGGTGAGGACGCTCGGGGAACGGCATCGGTGCCGCGACCTTGGCCGCTTCATCCGCGGGCCTCGCTGTAGCGCCTCCTACAGATGCTTGTGTTCAAGCCGATGGAATTTTTCCTCCAATTTGCGCACTTCCCGACAATACGCCCATCTTCGGTCGTGGCACGCCGAGGCCTTCATGACTTGGTCGATGACCAATCGCGATCCCCGTTTCCAACCGCCGGATTCCGAGGTCCGGGCCGCGATCCGAGACCGCTGACTGGGCCAGTATTCTCGCGACGTTGTTGGAGGCAGAAAATGCAAACCGATGGCATACCGTGTGAATCCCGAGGGGTGAGATGAAGAGCAAACCAGCCCCCGCGCCGCCTTCATCATGGATCCATCAAAGTACATGGTCCAGCACTCGACTTGGATGGGCGTTGGGGGTAGCTGCAGTTCGTCCACTCGCCACAAAGTCGGCCAGACTTGAGACTTGATCGCCTTTGCGAGGCAGGCAGAACGATATAGTTCTCGCCCATGAGCTCCACCGCCCACTTCTCGCCACTCTCCCCGTGGCCTCCGGTTTTGGAGGATCTCCCGAGGGGAACGAGGATACCACGGCAACCGGGTGCGCAAGGAAGTAGTGGCGGTTTCTTCGCGGCCAAAGACGATGGCGCATAATAGCTTCTCTTGATCCGGCGAATACCTGCCTTGGTGTCGGAAAGGACTTCACCGATGAAGTAAATGTGGCGCTGAACCGGCAACGTGTGTCCCTTCTTCCCCGACGCCAACCACGGCTCACCGCGCCGACTACCCGGGTAGTGGCGGTGACGTATAAGAGCAGGTTTCTCCCGGGTTTGGCGGTACTAGGACCGTGGGTTTGTTAGGAGCTTGAGGTTGCCGAGGGCCCTTCGCCCGGGGTCCGTGCAAAGCGCCCGGACTTGGGCGTAAGGAGCCGTAGAGGGGCGTGCCCTTCTCCCCGAGGCGTGAGATGAACTCGCTTAATGAAGCCCAGCCCATGACCTTCTCAGACTTTTGAGATCTTGATCGACCCATCTTGGTGATTAAGGCCAACCTTGGTCGGGTTTGTTTCGATGCCTCGCTGAGAGACGATAAAACCCAAAGCCAAAGCATCCCTCTGGGACCCCCGAATACGCATTTTTCGGGGTTGAGCTTGACTCCCTCTTGTTTAGGCATTCGGTTGTTTTCCGAGGTCGCCCACGAGGTCCGACGCTTTCTTGATTTGACCACTATGTCGCCGACGTAGGCCTCCACGCATCCTTCCAATGTGTTCCCGAAGATGATTTGCATGCACCGGGTATGTTGCCCTGGGCCGTTTCTCAGCCCAAGGGCATGGTGAGGTAGCAATACATCCCGAAAGGGTGTTATGAAAGAGGTCGCGAGCTGGTCGGACTCTTTCATTTTGATCCGGGTGATAACCGGAATACGCCAAGAAAGGACAACGCTTCACATCCCGCAAAGGAGTCGCATAACTTGGTCGATTCGAGGCAGAGGAAAGGGAACTTTCTGACATGCTTTGTTGAGACTAGTGTAGTCCACACACATCCGCCATTTCCCATTTTTTTTCTCTACTAATACAGATTAGCTAACCACTCGGGTGGAATACTTTTTATGAATCCGCCTCCAAAAGAGCTTGTGGATCTCCTCGCCGATGATCTTCCGCTTGGCCATCATCAAATGGCGCAAGCGCCGCATGATCGCTTTGAGCCCGCCGGATGTCTAGGGAGTGTTTCTATGACATCCCCGGTATGCCCGCATGTCCGAGGGTCCCCATGCAAACGCCTTGGCATTTCCGCGCGAGGAAGTCGACGAGCACGCTTCCTATTTTGGATCCGTGTCCGAGCCGATGGTCGCCAGCCTTCTCCTTCGGTTCTTGGGATCGAGTGGGGATCTTCTTGGTGCCCGAGAAGGGCTCGAAGCTCCCAAAAAGGGCGCTTTGGCCTCATGCTCGATCGTGATTTCATCAAAGCTTCTTCAAGACGGGCGATGAGTGCCTCGGCAATGGCGAGTGCCTCGCATACCCACGCCTCCACGCCGCACTCGTATGCATGATGGTGTGAGGGGGCCGCGTGATGACACCCTTCGCCCCCCGCATCTTGAGCTTGAGGTAATGCGGTAGTTCGGGACAGCCATGAACTTGGCGTGAAAGCAGGCCGCCCGAGGAGTGCGCGCGGTAAGTACCGCTGACCCCAAGGATCTCAAATGTGAGAGTCTTGCCCGGTTCGAGGGGTCACCGGCAAACCGTAAGTCGATCCGCCCGAGGGGCTTTAGCCGCTTGTCGGGACGACGCTATTGAATGCCGCCCTCCGTGGCGGATCTTGACTTGTCTACCTCGAGGAGGTCGAGGGTTTCTTCGAGATGAGGTTGAGGTCGCTCCCTCGGCCCATAAGGACTTTGGTGAGCCGAGTGTTGGCGATGATGGGATCCACCACCGCGATAAGCCCCGGTTCGGGATGTGCCGGGGTGATCCGACCGGGTCGAAGGTGATGGCTCGTCCGACCACTTGCGCAGCTTCGGGTTGCCGCTCCGCGGGCATAGACCTCCCCGACGCCCTTCTTGCGCTGCCGCACGACATGTTGCTAGTGCCGCCGCCGAAGATCATGAAGCGCTTATTCACCTTCGAACTCGTTGTTCTTTGGCGCCACCCCGGAGCCTCTTCTTCTTCACCCTCGGGGGATGGCCTTGAGCTTGGCGTAAATGTTGGCGCATCTCTCTTGCACTCCCCGAGGGTATGCTTGACCGGTAGCTATGGTTCGCATGGCTTGAGCATGTCATCGGAAGGTTTTTGTGACGGGGTCGGGGCCCCTTGCGACGAATCGCAGCCACCAATTATGTTCATCGGCCCGCTGGGCGGCATGGGCCCTTGCCCTTGCGGCCCTTATCTTTCTTTTTTTTTCTTCTTGCCCTCCCGAGGTTGGCGATCCCTGCCCTCTTCCTTGCGCTTCCATTGCTAGAGCCCCGATTGAACAGAGCCCCGACAAAGCCTCCTCACCGTTAGGCTAACTTGGTGGCGATGTCCATCGCCCGTTTGCCTCTGGTGGGAGTCCCGCGCCCCAGCCTTCTTCACGAGGTCTCGGCAAGTGGTGCCGGCCAAGAAGGCCCCGATGACGTCCGAATCCGCCACATTAGGGAGCTCGGTCCGTCCGCTTGAGAAGCGCCGATGTAGTCGCCAGGATTCGCCGGATTTTTGCGGGCAGCCGAGATCCCACGAGTTACCCGGGCGTAGGTATGTGCCCCCGAAGTTACAAGGAAGGTTCTCACCAAGTCCGCCCGCTTGATATGAGGTTGGGGTGGAAGGTGTTCCACCCAAGCTCGCGCATTTTGAGAGGTACAGAGCAAATTTCTCGATTATCACTTTGTCATCGTGTGCTCTCGCGAACCGGCATGCCAGCCGATGCCGGCCCAGCCATACCTCGATACGGGGTCTCTCCCGTACTCTCGAGATGGCAGGGGCCTAAACGCCAGGGAGGCGTGCCTCCCCGATAACCCCCGGTGAAGGCCCGAGGCCCGGTGGATCGTGGGAGTACCTCGGTCCCTCGACCGCCCCCCGTGCGCCTCGCCCCCGCTTGTCGCCCCCCCGAGGCGAGCCACCTTCGTGGGGCGAGCCCGGGCCGCCGCTCGATCTCGCCCCCGAGGTCGTGGGCGCCTGGCGGCCGCGGGCGGGTCTTCTATGCTCTCCGGCACCGGGCGGCCGCAACGGTTGTCGCCGAGGCGCCCCGATCGGCCTTCGCCGGGCTCCGGCCCGATCCGGTGGACGGAGCCCGCGACTTCGGCGGGGATTCCTCTCGCCGCCGTGACGCCACGGCCCGATCCCGGAAGTCAACTTTCGCCTTGCACCGCCGCCCTGTCAAGGAGTTGACGGAGGCCTTCCCCGAATGCGCCTACCCCCAGAGTGGAGGGCTCGGGCATTCTCGCATCAACATGGCCGCCGCCACGCTGAGGTCGGCTCGCTGAACGGGGCCGCTATGCCGGGATTGGAGGCACCCAGCCGCCCGCGCGCCCGCCGCCATTGTGAGCTTGAGGTGCCTCACCGCGCCGCGGGCTGAGAGCTCGCCTCCCGGCCGGATGTTTTGCCCGGGCCGCCGGAGTCGGGCGCATTCCGCCCCGATTCGCCCTCGCAAATCTCGTAGCCGGGCGCTTTTGGCCGGCAGTGCCTGCCGCACGGATGGACCGGGGCAGAAGCCGCCGGAGCCGGAGCTCGCTGGCAAGACGTCCGCGTCGCCTTCTGAGACGCCGCTGAACTGAACCGGCCATCCCGTGGCGGGACCTCGACATTGAAGCATTCCCGCGTGGGGTCATAGTACTCGCCTTCATCGCCGGTGCACGTGCGCCGAACGCCCGGGAGGAGGTTTCGATTCTCCGGACGAGAGCGAGTCCCTCGCTCCCTGACCAGGCCCGATTGAACCCGGAGGGGTGGTATGATGGGGTCGCCCCGCATCCCGTGGAGGATGCGCTCCTCCGAGTGAATGTTCATGGGATAACGCCCCGTGGAACGACGGGTGGTCCGGCTCGTGCTCTCCCCGGCGAAGGCTTCGACCGAGGTTTCACGCCGGCGAAGATTCACGGGACTCCTCCGTGATGTCCGGAGCGGAGGCGCCCGACGATTAGGTTTCGGTACCCCGCCACCAGTGGGTGGCGGGTAAGGTATTTCCCCGGGGCCTAGGGTTCCGGGAGCCCTTCGCGAGTCGGGCGCCGGGGATACGCCGACGGATTCGTAACCGTTGCTTGACGCGCTTTGCGCGCCGATGGTCCGCCTTGCCCGCCTTTTGCGCGCGGCCGTGATGATGGGCTTGCCGCGGTGGCGATGCCGCCTTCCCTTCTACCGTACATCGGGCGTATGATCATCTCAGAAGTTGTGGCCGAGCGCCACAAATGCCGCCGTTCAAGAATAGTGGTGTTCGCGGGGAGCTCGTGTTCGGCGAAAGGTGGTGGAAACGGGCGAAACGCCATGAGGGTTGATGGAGATGCAGATTGCACACGGCGTTCCCTACCGGGCGCGCCAACCGCCGGCGTTCGAGGAACGGTGGGTGCCCTCGTGCCGCAATAAAGAATTTATAAGCCGCGGTGCCCCCCTCCCCTCAATGGCGTAGCGCAAGATGGACACGGACGCAATGTTTATCCCGGTTCAGCCAACGGGCCCTACGCCCGGGGGGGTGTGTCCCGCCAGTGTTACCTCGCGCCAAAGGTGAGCCCGCAGAGGGGTTACAGCGGCCGCTGGGGAGAGACGCTGGTCTCAAGCCCCACGATCGTGGTTATGGTGGTGGTGGTGTGCGGTTTCCTCCGCGGTGAACCGGAGTTGAGCCGAAAAATCGAATCCCCTCTAATGAGGCATTACTTCCCTTTTATAGGAGAAGGAGAGAGATAATGTTTATACGGGTGGACGCCTAGGTGGCTAATTCCCGAGGCTACACCGGTTGCATGTGTGCTGGCCGAGGGGTTGGCTGGCTTGGATGTTGCTTTTGACGAAGACACGCGTCCGGGATCCGATGGTGGACGTGCCGCCCGGCGCGCCCCGAGGGTCCCGTGGAGGCATCCCTCACAATCCGCATGGCGAGGGCCGGTCCCGGAGGTCGCCGGCTATGCGTGTCAAGTGCCCGAGGGTCTCGCCCAACGGGCGCTTTTGACGGTGCTCGGGAAATGAACGTGTCATCCTCGGTTTCCCCTCCCCCGGTCGGGTGGCCTAACACGCCACCGGGTTCAGCTTTTGGCGCCCCATCGGGCCGGATTGGGGAGTCGATTCGGCGCTCGATTGGATCTGGCGTAATCGATGGCACCGGGCGCCGCCCCGTCGTGTAATCGCATTGAATGCGGGGCGGTTTCCTTCCTCCGGACGGAACCTCCCACGCCCGAGGGTCGGCGACCCTAGACGGCAGTCGCCTCACCCGAGGATGGAGAGCTGGTCTCCCTCGAGGAGGCGGAGTTTTTGCGCCCGAGGGTGGTGAGCTAGGCCACCCTGACGAAGCGGAGATTTCTCCCTGGCCGGTGAGCTAGGCCGCCCCGGACTAAACGGAGATGCGCCCGAGCCATGGTTTGTCGGCCGCCGACGCGGAACGCCATGGTTCGTTGTTTTGTAGAGGTCCTTGACCTTGTCCTTCGTGAGCCGCATAAGCTTTTGGCGCCGCGGATGACTCCATTTGGGCCGCTTTGGGGCGGGCCCCGGGCCGCCCGCGGGCCGACATTTCGCCGCCATGTGAGCTGCCGTGGGCCAATGGCTCGTCCATCGTCCGGTCGGGCCGCCCCTCCGCGCGGGATGATAGCAGTTAGATTTTTACGGGCCTTGGCAGCGGGGCAGATTCTCATAGTTTGAGAATGTCTCGGGGCCCAATATTTAGGTCCCCGACGCCGGGTTAGCTCTCTAGGTTAGAATGCATGCAAATGATTTTGAACGTAGAGGCACATGTGGATCGATATGTACGATAAGTTTCCCTCTTTATAGTACGGCTTTATTGATCCTATAACCACCCACACTCTCTATAGTGTCTTGGGTGTGAAATCAAAAGCCCTATGGTTATACCTTTGCCTTGGGGACAATTGATCTCCTAAACTCCACCGAAGTTGCATGCTTGATCATCCTTTGGATCACCTCGATCCCTCGATCATGACCACCATGCACCAATCCCCCGGCACCCACCAATCTCTAATCATGTCACACACTTAGCATTGAGAGATTAGTCCTTAGGTGTCACTAATTAGCCAAAACCAAACAAGAGATCTTTCGCCATGATCACGATTCACGATGACCATCAACTGCGCAGAAGGGAATGGCCGCCATGACCATCACCGCGCAAGGGAATAGCCGCCGCCGAGTATGCGCAAGGTCGCCGACCACTTTCTCTCCCGCCCATGGAAGCACATGCCACGGCCGGGAGTTTTGGTCTTCTCAATTTTGTCCGTGGAAGTCGAATTGAATCGCCGAGGAACTTCACGTGGAGAAACCGAGGAAGAGAGGATAAGGTGAGAGTATTTTAGCTCTTACTCCTCCCCTGTTGGTATTAGAAGTCGTTTTTGGACAAGGTTTGGGTCAAACATTGGGAATATAAATCATCAATAACTTTTAAGTTGTTGAGTCTATAAATGTGAAAATTATATGAGTAGATTTGTCTTTAAAAACACTTTGATAAAAAATATACATATATATCACATTTTCATAAATATTCTTTTAATAATAAGAGATCAAAGTTCTGCTTTTGGAGATCGTGGTCGCCGCCCTAAACGACTTCAAATACCAACCCACAGTGGAGTATGTACGAAGTATCTTTATCCTCTCTCTTTTTCTTTTGCCATCATACTGATATTTAACACCCAAGCACAAACCATGATAAAAGGAGGCTTCACCTTCAAGTTGTGACTTATGAGGATCTAAATCAAAAAAGCTAAAAAAGTGGAGGTAGATTTGCAATCTAAAATAAAACAGGATACACCAATGTTGAATTCTTTTTATTTTATTAATTAATTAGTAATAGGTTGCGTTGATTTTTCTACTCATTGTCCCATCTCCATCCGTTGCTTTTTGCCTCAAGTACTTCGTTTAATCATAAATGAACTCAATTGTTTTTATTCATTGTAACATAATGCAAGAAAAGATAAAGACTAATTAAAATTTTGTAAATATATAATGTTTTTGTGCGAGTAATATGTAATGTTGTTGATGCTACATGAATCATGAGAAATTATAATATGATAGAGTTCAACCAGATTTATTGTTTGTTATGTATAGGATATGGATTAATTCTATTTATGTGCCTTACAATGGATGGAAAAATCTATCAAATTATACTTTTATAGTTCGGTACAGACTTAATTGGATAATGTGATATTATTTTTAATATTAACTTATATATACTATCATGGTAATAAACAATTATAGTTTTTTAAAATAATTTATGATTACATAAGAATGGTAAAATATAAAAATAATATGCAACACTCTTATCCTATATGATTTTTTTTCAATCTCCCGCTGCAATGCACGGACATGTTTGCTAGTACTAACAAAAATAGAAAAAAAAAATTATAGGGTACGGACCATCCCTACTACGCCAACCTCGTGCGGATTTTTGCCGCTAGCGGTGTGGGCCTAGTTTAATTCTCTCTCCTAGTGTGTTTAGTTATGACCCACATGTCATGCGCATGATCCCTACGGTGTTCGCATGAGATGGTCCATACCGGATTTGTTTCCACAAAAATGCCTTTTGCGTTGTCACGGGTTATATAATTTATATTTTGATCGTTAGGTTTCGCAAGAAAACTATATTTTAATTGCCAAAAAATAATAACATTTATATAATACAAAACAGGTAACATTATATTAGTTATAGAATATATATTGCCCATAATAAATTTATTTTGTCATAAAAATAATAACATTTATATAATACAAAACAAGTAACAAAGGAATGGAAAAAAAAACTCATAAAAGTATATCATATTATATATTTATCAGTATAGATCTGCTCATGTGGAGTCAAAAAAAAAAAGATTTTTTATTTTATGATTTTTTTTATGATTTACTATGATTTTTGAAAGATTAAACCAGAATTTTTTAAAAAAAAAGAAGACAAAGGTGCTGGTAAACCGCTTGAGGTTAGGTTTCAAAAATGCATGGTTTCAAAAAATTGAGGGAGGAAAAATGCATGGTTTGAAAAATTGAGGGAGGTGATTTGTCCGGTTTTGGAGTTGAGGGTGGAAAAGTAAACTTCGTGATAGTTGAGAGAGGAAATGTGGACTTTTTCCGTCTTAAAACACTGCAGGAAGAAACTGTGCCAACAAAAAAAAAAAAGCCTAGAACAAAAGAAAAAGAACAAAAGAAACCAGTCTAAATAAACTGGAACAACAAGAAAAAAAGGTCCACGAATTCGTGGGCCGGCCCAGCTCCCCGCCCCTGGTCGGCGCCGCGCCGACCCAGCGGCGCCCAAGAGCCCCCCGGTTAAGCCCCGTGCGTGCCGTTAGATCAGCTTCTTCTCCAACAAGCCCACCGCAACGCTCGTCCCCAACCCCGGCCGCCTGCCCGCCCGCCCGCCCTCCGATACCCTCCTCGGCCACCCCCGTCAGCTTTGCGTGCGATCAGCGGAGTTCGCGTTCACCTCCGCTCGGAACCCTAGGTAGGTCGGACAAAAACGCGCGTACTCTTCTCGTCTCTTAATTTCTCTTCTCGTCTCTTAATTTCGTCTCGAAATTTATACCGCTGCTTTGCCGTAGGGTTTTTGTGGGAGGTGGTTTCAATTTGTTGCAATCACAGGGCTGCATTCCTTCGGTTCGGGAGGCAAGGTATCATCTATTCATCTGAACCAACAAATTTTCAACATATTTCGATTTCCATCCTTGGCGAAGGTTCTCTTAATTTCGTCTCGAAATTTATACCGCTGCTTTTGCCGTAGGGTTTTTGTGGGAGGTGGTTTCAATTTGTTGCAATCACAGGGCTGCATTCCTTCGGTTCGGGAGGCAAGGTATCATCTATTCATCTGAACCAACAAATTTTCAACATATTTCGATATCCATCCTCGGTTTTTTTTTTTTTGAAGGGGACCGTCCCAACCTGAATTGTATTGCTATATTCTATAAAGTAGCATAACCACACACCAACAACTTCGCTTGGTTAATTGAAATGTACAGCAGATTGTGGATTCAAATTGAAACTTTTAACTGTGGCATATGGTCCTAATTCAGGCAATCAGGCATGCTGTAGTCCTTCCAACCTGACTCGAGTAAGTGTAATCTTCTAACTGGATGTAAACCTAGAATATTGAGGCCAACATTGTGAAGTACTGGACCTTAGTTTGAGTATGTCTCGTCCTATTTGACTTGACTAACTTCAGTCTGATGCACCCAAAAAGTCAAAAACACAATACTGTTTCCTTTGGTGGCCATGGTCTTGACTGCGGCTCAGTTTCATCCCCAAACTTATATGTGCTTTTGCTTTTGATTTAGGATGGGAGAGTTAATTGTTTTCAATCATGATGAGATTAGCAAGTTCACTAAAGGTTTTTCAGAAAAAAGAGCCATTGGAGAAGTAGGAGCCTTTGGACAGGTCTATAAGGGAAGCATCAAAGAGGGAAAGTTTCAGAACTGTCCAGTGAAAGTTGCAGTGAAAGTCTCGAAGAAAAAAAAAAAAAAATGAATATGTGCATCTGATGTGGGAGGTAGGTAATAATAATAATAACATAGTATGTGTGTTAATGTATTCTGTAAATTAATACTAGTACATTTTTAGTATTAAACTCAGTTTCTTGAACAAAATAAACAACTTGATTTTGTGTTGGTCATGAAACATTTTAGGTGTGATTACTGTTAGGGAAGTGGTGACATCTTTTCTCTCGCCTTGTGCTGTTCCCCATCATCTCTATATCTGTTTTTCTAATTCTATTTCTGTTGGTGGTAATGAAAATGGGGACAACCTCGATTCAATTTCCTCTTGCACTGGTGGTGGTTAAGCGCAGTCTATACTGAAGTGTAACCTTATCCACCCAAGATGGGCTGGTAGGGCGTCGGCTCTCTTGATACTTCTCTATCCTCCTTCCATGCTCCTTTACTACTCTTAAAACTTCTTCTGTATTTCCATTTATAATGGAAATGGGGAGTCCCCAAGTTAAAAAGAGTATTAACAATGAATTGTGCCGTATTTTTAATTGCAGCAGGAGATCAGCGCACTGAGAAGTATTTCACATCAAAATGTCATAAAATTGCTGGGATATGCAGAAGCTGATGAATACTACGCATTGGTTTATGAAAGAGCTAAACAAGATCTGGAAGGATACAAACGTAAACTTCTTTTTCTGTATATCTTATGTTTTGTAAATCTGTTCCCAATCTATCTTTTTTTCATTGAGAGCCTAACCATTTTTTTATATTGACTATATTGATATTTTTATTTGAACAGCTCTCAATAAAGTAGAACTAGATAACCTCCTTCTGGGGCTTGCACGTGGACTAAGAGCAATACACTCGGCAGAATTCATACACTGGGACATCCAGCCGGAACATACTTCTAATGAAGGTTGGTACTTCAATTTGTATTTATGAATACTTTCTTTTATAATAAATATATTAAACAACCACAGGCGTTTTCCTTTGAGTAACAAATTGTATTAATTTCTGTTAGCATATAGTCACTAGCCTGTAACTGCATTCCTGGCCTTCTGCTGTACCAATTCTTTAGGATAGTTCCTGTGAGTGGCATTAGTTAGGAGTTTGTGTCTCTGACCCTGTGTATGTATGTGCCATATACTCTGCCTAGGAGGTATCTCACAATTCATCTTCAATTTTAGGATGGCACAGTTAAAATTGTAGATTTTGGTCTGGCGACCAAAAGGAATGAGAAAATGAAGTTCTTTAATGATAGAAGAAATGGTGTCTTCCATCCCGATGATACTGGTAAGCTGGATACATTAAAAAATAACTTTTAACACCCTGAAAATCTTTCATTTATTCATGAAGATAAGATGGTTTAGAAGAATGCAAGGTCTAAAATCTTGAGCTAATTTACCAGACAGGTTGTAGGTTGTTGATCTTTCTTGGCATAGTAGACTTTTTTTCTCCTTCCAGTTATCCCAAAATAGTACTTCCTCCATCTCAAATTATAAGGCGTTTGACTTTTTGACACTAAGTTTGATCAATCGTCTTATTCAAAATTTGTGCAAAATATAACTTCTTTTGTCACAGCTTGCTTTATTAATAAAAAGTTCTTCAAGAATGACTTAAATTTGACTATTTTTACACAAATTTTTTTGAATAAGATGAGTGGTCAAACTTGGGGCAAAAAAAATAAATAAAAATCAAACGTTTTATAATTTGGGATGGAGGTAATATAGTCCTATTCCTTTTGAGTGTGATTGGTTACTTGCACTAGTCTTAGTCTGCATTAGGCAGCACAACCCAAGTCTACATAAATAAACGTATACAAACCACCTCAGGATGGTTTTGTATGACCATTTTGGCACCGCACCCGCCATGCTAGTTTGATTACTCATGCTTGCACATACATTCATTTTTCTTCTTTTTTCTCTTTACCTTCAGTTTTCCCAAATCATTTTAATGTTAATAATAAATGGATTGTGCTACTTAACAGAGGAGGCAAAGGAGAAGTTTGATGTTTACTGTTTTGGAATCGTTTTGAGAAAACTAACCCTAGCAGAAAAGGATCGGTGGAGCCCCACAAAGTGCCCTAGAACTCTTTTATCAGATAGATGCATCAAAGGGGAGCCAGATGAGCGCCCAACCATGGATGAAGTTGTTTCAGCAATAAAGGTAAATCATGATTGTGATGTGCTATCACTTTTGAGAATAATGTCAACTTCTGATAACAATGTACTTACAGAACTTTTGTGCAGAATATGCAGAACAATGCAGAACCAAGCTCGAAGAAACGGAAAAAGCACTAGGCTTTTTTACCCGGCGTACACAACCAAATACCATATACCAAGTACTGGCTGCATTTGGCGAAAGTACTCAACGTAACATACAAAAGATATGCTAATCTATAAGCGAAAGAATACAGTTGTGGTCCTACATTGTTCTCAGAAGGTTGGATTACGTGTTAAACATTTGCTGTCAGAAACCAGATAGAGGATAGCTTCTTGGCTTTCTGCATTTGGCAGCATAGTTGCTGGGAGCAGGGAATGACTCGGTTCTTGTCACAGTGGTCGAAATAATCTGTGAAACATTCCCCTCGAATTCAAACTCTTATGCATTGGTGAAGTTAGTGTGACCAGGTATTGTATGATGAAGTAGACACATTATTCATTCTGCATGGCTTGTGGTGGCTTTGATGAGTACCTCTGTTAGCATCCAAGACCTGCCAGTATTTTTCTCAACTCACTGATGACATCTGTGATCCTTGCAAATGACCCAGGGAGATTTATGGCATGGTATTCTAAAGACTTCCAGTGTGAGATCAATGCAAAATGTGGTCGTCGGTACATGCTGCTGATAATCTCAAGAACCTTTGTATCAGGAGTTGCTGAAACCAAGTGTGTTAGACCGGCCCCATGAGCCCCTTATTACAGTACCACTGAAGCTTCCAAGATAGCACGCAGTTGCTCTTTCATAGTCATGTGGGCGAAAAGACCGTTGACGACATTCACTTTGCATTTCAGACCTTGTGCCCACTTGTCAATTGCATCATACACCTCCCGCTCATTGCTTAGTCTGGATTCAACCTTAGCACTGTGGCGTGGGTGGGCCAAATAGTCTTCTCGGAGAACAAAGAGAACATTGAGCCCACTCAATTTTCTGGATGACATGATGTCATCCTGCAGAAGATCAAAAGCAGCTATACAATCATTTCCCCAAATTCAGATAACCGTGCGGTTTTTTCATAGTCCGGTTTGTCTTGGAGGGACTCTGTAGAAACACCTTCACAGCTGAAGGCTCTTAAACATGGCAGTCTCATAGCCCAATGGTGAAAGAATGGCGTGTCCGAAACAAACAGGACCAGAGTTGTATTTTCTTCTGCTTGCATCATCAAAAAAGGGAAGATAAACAATTTTCATTTGCTTGCATGGCTGAAGCCTGAAGAACACATATGGATAGGATGTTTGGGATATCTTTTTTTCTCGATCACGCAAAAGATTAAGAGAAAGTGGTAGTCCATTACAAGGAAAGGTTGCACATAGTCTTAAACAACTCGCCCGAGACCTTTCCGGAACAAATATGGTTAGCCGATTACTCGCTGTGCTAAACAACCTAATCCCTTCGCCCCGGCCTGCACCCAGAGCTCGGCAATGAGCTTGATGGCCGCCCGCATCGCCGCAGGCTGCGTGACCGTACCTCTGAAGAGCCTGACGTTCCTTTCCTTCCAGAGCCCCAGGCTATTAAGGCGAAGATGGAGTCCGCCCCTTGCCGTCCAAGGCGCTCGCCAAACTTCCCATATGGATGGGATGTTTGGGATATCTTGAGCTTGGTATAATTTAAGTATGACGAGAGAACTTAAATCTCTGCAAATGTCAACGCAATCTCGGTAGGATTTGAACACTCAACAGCAGTCACCAGCAGTCACGTTTCAGAGTATAGAAATTTCAGCTTAAGGCAGTACTTCCATATCCCTGAGCTCGCTAAAAAAGTGTGAAACCCGCAAGCTTTACAAAGTATTTACCCATATATATTGTGTAAAGCATCACTAGCAGGATACTTATATTTCCAAAATTTGATATGAATTTCTTCCATTTCAAATCCATCATCCTTTTTGCGCACAAGTTTTGGAGCTTCCGTGTCAGGATGGGCTGAGACCTGAGAAGTTCCTCTTGAATTTTAAATTTCTCTCCCTTTGACTTCATTTAGCTCTCAAGGTGCATTTCTATAGCTATTTTCTCACAGAGATTGCATATACAGATCTCAATGTTTAACCTTGTACAGATCAAAGAGTATAACACCATAGCCTTGACTAGCGCATAGATATGAGAGAAGGAAACTACTGTACATATATTATACAACTGGATTTGGAGGGATGAACAGTCCAAAATTTGCATTCCAATCCTAGAACCTGTTGTCTGTGCCAAAAACCTGTGATCCTGCATATAGTCGTTCCAGAAAGAAGAGTATAAGAACAAGAAACCAGTTCTGAATTTACTAACTAGTTCTTAGTCGTGATTTGTGCAGCTGTTATGTTACCTAGAGTTGGCATCAAGATTGTGAGAGCTGCGATTCCGACAACTTTCAGGGGCAATCCTGTGATCACAAGATCCTTGATGGTAATGTGGCCAGTACTGAACCCAATTACATTTGACGGTGATCCAGTAGGTAACAAGTAGGAAAGCTGAGCCCCAACTGCTCCAGAAACCATAAGCATCGCGGGGTGCACATTGATCGCCTTCGCCAGTTCAGCGAACAGAGGGAGCACCAGCGTCGTGGTCGCATCGTCAGAGGTGAACTCGGTGATGACACCACTTACAATGCAGGCCACAGGTACAATCACCACCGTCTCTGCACCCTTGAGGAACTGGAGCCCGTCAGAGAGGATATCAGTAAGGCCGCTTGAGCTGAAGCCTTCAGCAATGGCGAATCCTGCCCCCAAGAGGAGGATAATGTCCCACTGGAGGTTCCTACACTTGTTCCAGTCCATCAGTTTCTCGCCCTTGTTCTTCCGGCTTGGAATTATGAAGAGCAGCGTGGCCATCATGATCTGAATTGCAAGTGAGTTGTAAGATTAAGAGATGCATAGTTTGAAAATTTTCTTTTTTTGTGCACTTACTGTTACTGTTCCATCTCCAACATTGTTGTGGAAGAGAGCTCCCCACCCTGGTATGTCACCTGCAAGGTTCCTGGTCATCCATAGCACAATTAGACCCTGCAAAAATTACCCAGTTCAGTGTGTTGGTCATCCATAGCACATATGGTAGAACATGTGTTGGGGAAGAATTGAATTTACCCCAAACACTGCCAAGACCATCTTCTCTGCAAAAACCATTGGACCTGCATAATAAGTAGTTCAGAAGAATCATTTCATGAGATAAGTATTCCCCTGGATTGGACCGGAGGATGAGTGATTGTTTTGAAACACAGAATTTACACGTGGCGAGGTCTGAGCCAAATGCTGAGACCTCACATTAAGCTGATGACATCTGTCACGTTGCCTAAATGGTGGGGGAAGATATTGGATGGTGATGCCATGTTGAATTAGCAGAATTATCTATTTTTATTTTATTATTAGTTGAGTAAGATAAATAAAATCTTGTACACAAGGCTTCAGAAAGGAAAACGTTTACTGAAATCTGTAGATAAACATAGATTTACCTAACAAGCTGAGCTCTCTTCTGAGATGGCTTCTGTCCAGGTAAGCAGAGAGTGCCTTTCCGGTGTTATTGGAGCAGTACATGAGGCAGAGCGTGATCCAGAGTGCCAAGAAGAGGATGAGCGCCATGGGGAGGCCGAAGCACATCCAGGAGCTGAAGGTGATGGGCTGCTGCTCCGGGAAGTAGGTGGACCACATCCCGACGAGGATGATGTTGACGCCGGTGCCCGCCAGCGTGGCCATGCCGCCGATGGCCGACGCGTAGACGACGCCGAGCACCACGGCCTTGGAGAAGCGCCGGACCTCCTCGTGCGCCCGGGTGTCGCCCCGCGCGGCAGCCTCTGCAGGATCCCCGTGGCCACGGGCATCATCATGACCGTGCACGCCGTGTTGTGGATCCACATGCTGACGAAGAAGGTCGTGCCGGTGATGCCCAGCAGCAGCAGCGGCGGCCGCACCGGGTCGCCGCAGAAGAGCGACGTGATCTGCACACCCACCACATGGCGATCGAAGAGTCAGAGAAACGATGGCTTGCCGGCCGGGCGAGATGAAACGGAGGGCGGCACGCCGGCACGGCACGTGCGCGCACGTACGTTGAGAGCGAGGCGGCGATGGATTTGGTAGTGCTCGATGGCGAGCGCGAGGATGAAGCTGCCAAGGACGAGCGAGATGACGTCGTCCATGTATGCCTTGGCGACGGCGTTGGCGGACGCGACGCCGAAGAGCGGGAAGAGGAAGAGCGGCGCCATGGAGGCGACGGCGAGCGGCACGGCGCCGGTCACCCACCAGAGGAAGACCCCACGCGAGGACGGCGAGCATGTTGCGCGCCTCGCGGTGGGTTTCGGCGTGGGCGCCTCCCGCGCCGACGACGAGGTCCACGAGCACGCACACGGCCGCGGCCGCCGCCGGACCTGACGCCACCGCCGGGTACCTGTGCGCGAGCAGCGCGCGCACCCATGACGATGACGACGGCGGCAGCGGACGATCGTCGTTGTCGTTGCGCGCGGGTGGCGGTGGGATCAGCGGCGCCTCCACGTCGTCCGATGAGGTCCCACCGAAGCTGCCGCGCTTGTCCATCGGCACCGCTGCGGCCACCGGCTGCGTGAGGCGTGGCGGCGGGGCGGCCGCTGCGTGGAGACGAAGCGAGCTCGTTCGTGTAATCGTCTTTTTGCTGTGGCTGGCTTTGTAGCTGCACGGAAAGTGTGGTTATCTGGCAGTAATTGACACATGAAACACAGGCAAAAAATGACAATAATACTACTACACGGCGACGTTTTTGATTAATTTGGTCTCAGCTGGCTGTCGACGTCGACGGCGACGGCGACGGCGAGCATGTGGGGGGCCTCGTGGGTTGTTGGATGGCCACGAAACCGGTCTGCGTCTGCCAGCCAGGCGCCACGTCGGACGTTGAGGCCTTGGGTTTCTCGATGGAGCTGTCAGCAGAGCAGCACGATAATTGTGCGATGGATCATGCCTGAATGAAACGTCTGGATGGTCCACGTGAGATTGCGGTGGCGCCAGTCATGAGGTGATCCGCATCCACCCGGGACCCTTGCAGTTGTGACACACATGCATGATTACCGGTCCTACTTATATACGTACTGTACTTGATGAGATAATTGCTGGATGAGTCATCAAGGTACGACGAGCTTGTTATCCGATCACAATGTAAACTCTACTACATAGAGTCCAAAGCTTATTTATTACGGGATTTATTGCACTTTTTTTTGTAAGACTGATATGATTAATATATTTATACATGAGAGAAAAAAAAAATAAGACTCCAAGTCTTTAGAGCAAATTAAAATATCGCCTAAAAGTCATCCATAGGATCAGGTTTGACACAGTTCATAGGACAATATTTTCTTCTTTTTCTAATTAATACAATTGATTCACTTGTCTATCTCACATAGCCATCTTACATTGACCTTTCATAATACTTGCTCTTATTTAGACTCTCCACGTTAATCAAGGTAATAATTAGTTTTACACTCTATGGTAGAGTATGCACTGTGAGTGCCCTTAAGACCACAAGTATTAAGAATTTGCATCGGATGCAAAATATCTTCAGTTTGGTCTCGTTTATTAGGTGATGAAATTATGGTGCTCCATCATGGAACCATGGTCGGGCCCTCTCGCAGCAGCATCCTACTCTCTGATCCTCGTCACTCGTCACCATATCTGGATGACTCATCAATTGGCCGGGCACACTGCATCCCATCCCACTCTAGTGTGACTAAGGCCAGTCTCAATAGAGAGTTTCACCTTTCGATTTTCAAGATATGAAACTTTGGTATGAAATTGGTCTCTCCCTTAATGCACAGTTTCATTTACAGTTTTCATAGGCTCCCATCCCAAAGCCCTCTCTCTCATTGCAAGGTTTAATTGCATAGTTCTATGGTGAAACGCTATTTCTGTCTCAATGGGGTTTCACCCCGTTTCCAACGCATGTGAAACAGTGTTCAAAGGTTTCACCATGGTGAAACTTTTTCCTTCTCTCTCCTAGTTATTTCATGCAAAAGTTGGAGTTTTCATGATGTGTACATTTAATGTGCATTAAACACTCATAAAACCTCCATTGAAATTGGCCTAATCACCCACACTCATTATTATTCCAACGAAACCTACGTCTCCCGGAACGTCTCCCATAGTTTCCACAAGAAGAATCACTAAAACAATAGTAAGTTTCCTAAGTCCCTAATAACACTATATTAGGAGCATATTTGTTAGTTTTTCTCAAACCATTTTAATATCTCACTCCTAAAATCTCGAAGAGAGTTTTGTATTGAGGATCACTAACTATTTTCAGGTCACCTCGGCCCATTTTTATACTACTAGCATCACGCCCGTGCGTTGCTACGGGATAACTAAATTTTATATATAAAAACAGATAGACCGCATGATAAGATAACAATGTTGTGAAACTAAAAACACATAGATCGTACCGCCACATTGAGTTAGTGACCACAAGGCGTCAAAGAATCATAGATCCTCGGGCAAAGGGGCTTCAGGGAGAGTCTCGTTTATTAGGTTGATGAACCCCTTAGAGCTCCCATCATGAAGACGTGCTAGCGGACCATCCGCGCAGTCGCATCCATCCTACTCGCGGCACAATGATGGGCTCGGCGACGTGGTGATATGTGGGCCGGAGTTGGTCATCAATGTGGTGCCGGGCACACTGCATCCCGCGGGTGAATGGCTAGTGTGTCGTGAGGGTACGCTTGGAGGCCGCGACGTCCATGACCTTCCGAGCGCGCGGACTTTGTATGAAATTGGTCTCTCCTTTAATGCATGGATGGGGACGGGTGTGGGCTCAAGGGTCCCGCCGCTGCACGTCATTAGGTCCTGAAGGTTTAATTGCCATGGCGGCTATGACGTGCAATGGTTGACGGCGCAATGGGAGTTTCACCTTTGACGCTAGCTGGGGTTTTTTCGAAACTTCTTCCTCCGCGATGGGGTTTCATCTGCAAAAGGGCAAGTTTGGGGAGGGTAGTGGAGCCGGGCGTGCGGTGCGGTGTTTGCATAAAACTCGTGGATTAAATGCCATTGGCCTTTCACCCACAGAGATTTTTATTCTGGATCGTGAATCACGATTTGGAACGAGCACGACATTTGTACAGAGATGGAAGTTCCATTACTATTTATTTCCATTTCCTAAAAAGATAAGAGAGAACACTCGTATTAGCCATGCATGCATGATTAATGCATATTGATTTTTTTTTTTTTCCTTTTGAATTTATCTAAAATCTCGAAGAGAGTTTGGCAATAGACATGCATGCATGATTAATGACCAATCAATTTTTTCTTTTCTTTTGAATGCATCGCAAAAAAGAAAGAGGAAGGAGGCATTAGCCATGCATGCATGATTAATGACCAATCATTTTTTCTTTCCTTTTGAATTTGTTGCAAGAAAAGAAATAAGGAAGGAGGCAAAAGCCATGCATGCATGATTAATGACCGATCAATTTTTCTTTCCTTTTCAATTTGTCGGAAAAAAAAGGAGGGGATGGGGAGGGTGTGGTGGTTTCCCATGGGGAGGTGGGCAAAAAGTGAACCCAAAAAGCACACAAAAAGTGTCACATTTTGTTTTTTTTTATGTTGTAGAGATTAAATGTTTCATACATCGATCTTCTTCCTTCACCTCTAGATGACTAGATCGGCGGGACATTCTACTTGTTCCTAGGCGCTGCATCCGCCCCCATCAACCTCCCAGTGAGCCATAGCCAGGTAGGGTTCGGCCAACGACGGTCGTAGCCTGCCAGGATAAGCTACGACTAGCTGGTTTTGGATGACCAAATGCCTCCAAACTTATCTTATGCCTGAAAGAAACATAAGAAGGGTGGAGACGACTTCTAATTTCCAGGCGCGGGAAGAAAGAAATGTTAGGAGAAATTGTGCCAACATTGATTCTTTCTATGGGACGCTACTTGGCATAAATTAATTTTGGCCTAGACTCTACGTTTTCGATACTTCTTTATTTAAGATGAGTCATCAAGTAATCTTGGCGTCGTGTCACACGCCAAAGAAATTCCGTTTTGACGATGCCCCAACCCTGGCGTGCATCTCTTTTATTCTACTAGAGGCTATTGAGGTGTCGCTAGTCCAATTAGAATATTAGTTAGAATTTAAATTTAAATGACCAGAGTTTAGGGGTGATTAAAGTCTAATCATACTCAATCTGTCTGGTTCATGATCCCCTCGGAGGCAACCTCCTCTCATCCTAATCATCGGACACTCAGAACCGATCGTCTGAATTCAATTGTTACTGCTTTTTGTCAAAAAAAAAAAAAAAAAAATTGTTACTGCTCGGCCGGAGAATTGTCGTCTGTGATCAGGTGTCGCGCGCGGGTTACGGTCAAGGCCGCCGGCCTTATTATTAAAAAGGAATTTGACAAACGGCAACAGGACGGGCTGTGGCCCATGATTCGTTCGGTCTGCGCCCACCAACCCAACAAACAAAAGATGCAACTACAACAACCCTGAATGACTCATCCTCGTCTTATTTAAAAACTTTTAATAAATATTACTTATTTTGCTATGACTTAATTTATCATTAGAGATATTTTTATAATTGAATTTTTAATTACTTATATAAAAATTCAATTAGGACAAATAGTAAAAAACAATGTTAGAATGTTTGATGATTATTTTTAATATAAAAAAAAAATAATCACGTTAGACAAGATGAATATTTTTTATTGGACGATTATTGGTGTTACAAGCTAGCCGCTGACACTGGCCGGTCAAATTCCATGATCAGAGCTCCATATATGTACATGCACCCATGCGTCATGTGTATGTGCACGCATATGAATGTACGTGGCTGGTTTTGCAACTTCAATCCATGTGTATGTATCTTGATTAACAAAGCTCACATACTGAAAATGTTCACGTACGTATTCGTACGTGGGTGTCCCGTGCGTGTACACCGGGACTCTCATGACAAGGCTGGGTCCACGCATCAGGGAGCCAAACTAACTTATGTATATATGAGTCATCTCGATGATTATTTGCTTGGCGTGCAAGATGAGAGCAGAGGGCGTTCTCTGTATATCTCGGACTCTTTGTTTTTCAACCTGGGACACCGGCTGGAGGACTCAAGTTGCAACACCTACAAGAGATTGATCGGAGCAAGACTCGTGTCGATCTAATCTAAACGTGTTTTTCTTGGCTGAGGGGGCAAACGTGCTGCCTCCTGCCGTATATAAAGCAGCCGTGACCCTCAGGCCAAAGGGTCGGCGCAGTCACGAGCGTGCATCATGCAGAGGTCAGATACATGCAGCGCCTGCTAATTACCTTCGACGTAAGAAGCTGCTGCTCATCAAGTCGTCGATGAGCATGCCAAGCACGCCGAGTTGTCGAAGTTGCTGCTGGTTCTCACGCATCGACGCTGGGAGGCCATGCGAAGTCAAGCCTGCACGCCGGGAAGCCAAGCCTGGATCGAAGCAGTGCAGCGTGCGGAGCGTCGTGCTCTTTACCGTTGCCGGCCGTCATATTGCCTGGTGAGTTCCTAGTTCGTCTACCGGCTCTTCCAATCTACTGCTAGCAATTTGACAACGTCAGAACCCTCGCGCGGCGAGTCGTTGTCAAGTTATCAATGATAATATGGCAAGAGCTCAACCTGCTGGCTCTTCCAATCTACCTTACATCTATCATCGAATCCTCGCGAGGTTTAGCAATTTGACAACGTCAGAACCCTCGCCGCCACGAGGTCGTTTATCAACTTGTCAATGATAATATGGCAAGAGTCCAATCTGGCGGGCTCTTCCGACCGCTACACATCCATCGTCGAAACCTCGCCGCGCAGGTCTAGCAACTTGACGACGTCGGAACCCTCGCCCGCGAGGTCGTTTGTCGAGTTGTCCGATGATCGATCTGAGTCATGAGGAGAATCAAGGGCATGCAAGATAAATTCCCCTCATCATGATAGAGGAGAACAAACGCCGCAAGAGTCAGAGGAAACTACGCTTGTTGTCAATACCGAGAAGTATGTTCATTCGATCCTTAAACAGCAAGCAAGCATCAGGCCGTTGCCGATCAAGAATCAAACCAAGCAAGCAACTCGTTAGTTCTTGTAACTACATCCATCATATATATACATACACAACATGCCGGCCAGTTCAGCCGACCGACTTGACAACGTCGGAACCCTCGCCGCGCGAGGTCGTTTGTCGAGTTGTTGATAATCAATCCGTGTCATGGAGAAAAATCAAGGCCGCGCGAGACGGAAGTTTCTGTTCGTCGCGATGACAAAGAAGAAGAGATAGGAGTTTCTGTTCGTCGCGATGATGAAGAAGATAGCACGCATGAGGCTAGAAATCTCCACTCGTGCTTTCAAAAATCGAGATACGAGAGTCAGGATTGCTCTGCTCGTCGCTATGTGAAAAATATCCGTGGTGCTACTCCGACAAGAGGCCGTATTGGCTGTAATGCTGCCCGGTGGCGGCATCTGACGCACGCATACACATCCAAGCCTTGCTGCTATTCGGCACATGCATACACACGCTGGCGCGGTTTGTTGTTTGAGATACAGATACGCATATACATGCCGAGGCCCTGCTGTTTGAGAGATGCCATGTCAGAGAATAAATGATGGCCGACACACATGCTAGTTGCTCCACGTCTTTCAAACACCAGGAGGCCAAAAGCTGTTGCATGATCATACTAGTTGCTGCAGTACACATACACATACTTGTGGATATGCAAAATCCAGACGCATCGTGAGGAACTACCTCACGGTACCGATCGATCTTGATAGCAAAGTGCCTGATGGTGGCTGTCCATGATCACAAGTTGCAAGCAACTTCAGTTTGCCTTATCGACGTGAGATGCATGTATTGTTGCTCCATGACTTCAACGATAGCGGAGAGGTCGTATTGGCTTGCTCCTTACTACTTTCTACGATAGTGGAGAAGGTCGCATTGGCTTATCTCTATCGTTTTCTTCTACACGGATGGGTCATATTGGCCTATCCCTATTATTTCCTACGATAGTGGAGAAGGTCGCATTGACTTATCCCTATTGTTTTCGTCAAGTAATGCAAGTGACGCCGGGAGGCTGTCAATTTGATCTCTTGGGAAAGCATTGTCCAAGCAATACCCGTACCGCTGTACTCGGGCTTCTACCGTATAATGCGTCCACTACGTCTAGTGCCCGATGAGGCTAGACGAAATCTTGGCGAGTGCCGATGAGGCGAGGTCACTACTCCACCGACACGCCCTAGTTAACGGGATCGGATACACAGCATTCTTTGGGCACCGACGAGGCGAAAAGCAACTCACACCGTCCGTGTTAATGAAGGCTGGCATACATGGCGGGCACCGGCGAGGCGATAGTCATCCCCTTCATCAACAATACAAATTCCGTTTGCGCCCGGCGTGGCGATGGCGATGTCACGACCAAGCTTCGGCGACATAAAGCCACCCATATTATTACTACGCCATATATCGCATATGGCTGGCGGCGATCAATCAAATACATGGCGACCATCTAGCGCGGCTTAATCGGAGGTTTTTCGCAAAAGCTCGTCTTGCGGATGTAATTAACCGTCGCGCCCAGCAGGCCCCGGGAATCAGCGAACTACGTAATTTTCCTACAAGTGGGGACCTCTCCTTAAGCATGGCCTAGGAGAAGACGGAAGAAGACATTTTTCGTTGATCATGTATTTTGTATATTCAAGAAAGAATTAATGAAATATGTGGTTACCGAATATGTGCACGTGTAAGCCCTGCATTACATATTTTATACATGTCTTCGCTCGATTTTTCGACCAAACAAAATGGCACGCCCGTGGGACCTGATTCTCCTCCCATCTTCGCTGCGCTTTCGGTGGTCCTTAAAAAAAAAAATGAAGATCATGATTGCTCGTCTTTTGTTCCCATATACGCTGGATGGTGCTTACTCTGGAGATCGACATGCCTCTTAGCTGATGGACGAAGAAAAGGGCAGTGACGTTGCTCTAAAAAAATGCATGTTTTGCATGCTTATGCACTTCATGCAGACTCGTATGTGTTCACACAAAAGGCCCAGTCGGTGCCTGGGTTAAACAAGAAAGCACGGCATGCTGATCAAAGTGTAGCCGGAGGTTGAAATAGAGAAATGCACTGTGTTTTATATGTTCATTATATATATATATATATATATATATATATATATCATAATACACAGGCCAGAGTTTTGATTTGATGTTTTGCAACATCAATCAATCGGGCGTGGAAGGCCGTATACCCATACCTGGTGAATAATTTTCGAAAAATATGCTCGAAGAAAATGCATAACTGAATAAGATAAAGATTGGTTACTGTTGAAGACTCGCCGACTCCTCACGGGAGTTGAATACAAGAGTAATTTGTCAAGCAACAGTGCAAGACAATTATCATGCAACTGAAGCCAGTCGGCGAGACGTCGCTTTCATCACGAAGGCTCACCAGAAGATATGCATGACACAGCTGAAGTCAGGACTTGTCCACTAAGGGCGATTGGATAACCTCGAAGGACACTCGGAAGGTTACTCACTCTTCGAGGAAGATAAGCATGAAGGGCGCTGAAGGCTTACCCGGGCGGTGCTCGAAGGCTCTTACGCTTCTATAAAGCGAGGAAGGCTGTCCTGCATTGAACACGGATCGGCATGCAAGCAACTCCTCTGCATTCAGCATCGCCACACACATCTAGAATCCGCGACCGCACTCCACTCATACTCCACTTCCACTTCCACCATGCAAAGCCTAATCCTCCGAGATTAGCAACCATCACCACCACGAATAAGTTAGAATTCACTACCGTTGTATAATACCATCCACATAAATTAGCTTGTGACGGAGGTCCTCGCGATCCTCTCACGCTTGTAAGGTAATAAGGTTTGTGCTAAGTGCTTGGGTTTCCCGAAAGGGAAAGCCGTATGTAAGCTTGTTTGCTTTAATGGAGCAGTTTTAGCTTTGAGAATCCCCGCTTCAGAGTAGCCGTCCATGTAAGTTTGAGTCTATTCTATGGACCCTAGAGGAGAAGCCCCAATGGCGTATTGTTCTTGTATTGTTCTCGTGTTAGCCCGTAGCGGCGTTTTAGAGAACTCACGAAAGAACTCGAGTCCACAGAGAAGTGTTCCCCTTCGGGTGGAACCTGCACGGGGAGGCGATAGGCGTCTTAGCGTTCTACGCCACGACGGAAAACGCTATCGGGTTAGCGTTAGAGGGATAGGATTAGTCGCCGCTTTATGAAGAGAGCTAGTGATGCATACGGTGAGTACCGAAGTAGGATCAACACAAGCATAGTTGCACGCATAGGCGTTTTGGTAGGTCCGGTATCAGCCTGTAAAAAATCCCGTGAATTTCAATTCCGCATATCATCCGCGATCGCGCTAGAGAATATTCAATAATTGAGTTCACTAATAATCACGCGACTCACGAATATTCACGCATATCGCTATCGTTGAATAGTGGTAAGTGCTCTGCATAGTAGTTGAATAATAGAGGAATTTTCACGCACTCCGGTATATACTAATCAAGATTATATTAATCACGCACGCATCTTTGCATCCATCCAATTTCAACAAGTGCTCTAAATAGTTGAAAGAATTCATAGTGCCGAGAGCCACTCAACCTCTCGGTGAAGTGCTCGTGCAATCGCTTATAATACTACGAATTTGAATAGTGTCCAATATTTTGAATAGTGACATTTAATTTGAATAGTAATAATTGAATTTGAATAGTCTTTGTGAATAGTAACTCGTGAATTTTAAAATTTGATTTTTCGAATCGAATAATTCCCCAATATTAATAATATTTAAGTGGTTACCAAAAATTTAGTAAAAATTGAAAAGCTACATTATTTGAATTTAGAAATTAATACCGGAAAGTCCGTGAAGACTAAAGAAAATATAAATATCAAGTGCGCATCGAATAGTTCTCAAGAACATACTTGGCATACTTCACACGGTCAAATAAATTTATTAGTAGACTTAATACATAATTTTTATATAACGTGGGGTAAAAGACAAGGCGATTTAGAATTAAAATTTAAAAGTCTTCAAAAGAGCATAAGCAGCTAAAAAGAATAATATTCAGCTATCAATAATAAATTCTGATTAGCTTTACAAGCTTTTGGAAGAAAGTAAAACTTATCTAGGAAGAAGTAGCCGAATACTGATTATATTAAAGAGAATATAACTTTCCTACATAAGAAACTTGAGAATACCAATATCGTTGAGCATAACAAAGAAATTGTGCTATCATCCACGTAAGTAGTTAATAGATCATTAAATTGAGATAAATGGAAATACCTAACAGCTTATCTAGAAGAGACAAATCACTCCAAGTAGTAAATAGAGACATAAGACCTTTAGGGCTTATGGACAAAAAAACAGGAGGTTGTGAAAATATTGAAACATTAGAAGAAATGATAGATGTAGAAAGAGATCTTGAAAGATATCGAAAAAATACATTAAGAAAAATAAAACCTCAACAAATTTATCAAATGGGTTGGTTTGAAAATAAAAATGGGCTATCTGAGAATATCTAGAGAAGTAGAATTAAGTGTTTTAAATAATCCCTGTTCAACTAAATATAGTTAATAAATAAATTGAAAATGGATTAAAATATAGTGGATACGAGATATATACACCAAGGAATGTATATCATAGGAATTAAAGGCATGACAAGAAAGAAATTAGGAGCAAAAAGTCCTAATAACTTTGTTAGATAAAAGATGGGATTCAAATGAATAAAGCAAAAGCATTAGGATTTTTAGAAGGTGATATGAATGAAAATATGCTAATAACATATATAGCTCCAGATTTATTAATGCCATAAAAAGAATTTATAGAAAAGATGGCTTTTGGTTTCGGACTAAAAGGCTATGAAGATTTTAAAGGAACAAATCTATTAGTAAGCATTGAATTCTTAGGAAGATTAACTAATAGAAGTGGTACAAAATATAAAATAAATGTGAATAACGTGATTGAAAATATGCAAGTCTAAAGGAATAAAATTTATGAGCCCACTAAAGATAGGTTCTGAAGAAAGGGCGGTGAAGAGTGGAATATAAGCTCTCTTATAGAGCCAAAGATTTTAAAACAACCTAAAAGATTTTATAAGCTATGAAAGTAAAGAAGGTTCAACTAGTATTAGGTTTGTAGGTTATGAAGATAAAAGCCTAGATGACTTAGAGACATCTAGTTTAGAAGTAAAATCAAGAGAAAATAGAAGAAATAGTATATGTGAATTCATAGAAATCCTAGATATAGATAATGAAATTAAGCATTATGAACAAAAGATAAAGAATATCCCTAATGAATACTTTACTAATGGAATAAGCAAATGGCACGCTATAAGAAAAAAAGAAGTTTATTTTAAAAGAGAAATTTATAGACTTAATCAACTTAAACAAAGAGAATCAAATAATAGAAAGTTTAATGTTCCAATAAAGAAACCCGAAGTTGTGTCTAAGCAAACTGAATATAATGCCCAAAAAAGAATTAGAAAATATAATAGATAATATTGAAGATAAAGAGATAAGTGAAGATGAGCAATGGGAAATTAATAACAAGCTTTTACTAGAAAGTTATGAAGAAGAAGATGATGAATATATAAATGAGTTAGGCAATAATAATTTGGTAGATGTTACAAACTCCTTAGAATATGAAGAATTACATAGAATAGATAATTCTATAGAAGCAATGGATATAGATCCATCTTCATCAAAAAGAAAAAGAGGCCCGTAAATAAAGGTTGAAGAAGAAAGAGAAATACCAAGACCAACTAGAAATCCGGAGAAAAATGGCCCTTAAAAAAAGAAGATTCTACATATAATTATATACGGGCCAATATACTCATATGGGTTCAAAAAGAAGAGATTTTGAGAAAAAGTTCAATTTCAGAATCATAAAAATGATGGTGCCATATTGAATCTAGCGGCACATGATCCTATAGATTGGCCAAATATACAAAGCATATGGAAAAATCTAATAGTGCAAAAATATATACGTAATCAACATAATATAGGAAATAAAGTAGAAGATATGATTACATATTTAGAAACTTTTTTAGGAGAATCAGTTAAAGTTTTGTGGGAACAATGGGTAGAATCTTTCCCTATATTTTATGGAGAATTAAAAAGAGCTGGTAGTAATCCACATAATTTTTACAAATATTATATCAAGTATAGTAATAGGAGAAGATCCCGAATTGGGCTTTACAGATTATACAAAATGAAAGATTAAGAGAATTAGAAAAGTTATCATTAACTAATTGGAAGAAAATAAAGCAATTTTCTCAACATTATCTATATAATGCTACAACTGCTAAAAACAAGGTTATAATACAGGAGTAGTTGAAAAATATTTTCATAAGTTGCGGATCCTTTAGGATCTATGATATTTGAAGAATATAAAAAGAAACAAGTTCCAATGCATATAATATCTCTCAGGCTATAACTTTTGTTTTTAAACAATTAAGAAAGATATGCACTAATATACAAGCTCGAGAGATCAATGAAGCAATCTGATTATAATTTTTGTAATAATATAGTTCAAATACCATTGACATATGGAGAAGAAAGATCCAAGTATAAAAATATCCTAAGAATTATAGAAAGGAAAATATAAGAAGGAAGAAGAGATATTTTCTACGAAGATAAGATAATAGAGCTCCTTTCTTACATAAGAGAAATGTAAGAAGATATAATCCTAGAAAGAATTATGATAGTACTTGTAGATGTTTTATCCGTAATTCTCCGCATCATTTAAAGCGAGAACTTGTCCTAATAAAGATAAGAAAAAGATATTCTAATAAGCTAGAAGAACAAGAAAAGGTTCTAATAATAGATAGTGTAAATGAAAATATATTAGTATGTGATGATGAAATAATGGATGATGAATCAATATATTCAATCATAGAAACAGATGAGATAGAATATGATGAAGAACAGAATCAAGTGATGAAGAATTAGATTTAGTTGATGAATTATACGGATTAAAATTGAAATGATGGATCAAATAATATCTAAGCATATGGATGAATACAATGCTCAAATTTATAAAGATGTTATACATTCCTTAGATGAGGAAAAATTACATAATTTAGATAATACTATGGAAGATTTAGATATAATATTTAATAATATCAATAGTTCTACGTAATTTAAAACTGAATTAATGGACCAAGATAATTGTGTACATGATTGGGTAAAAGGAAGAGGTGACTATAATATAAAGTGTACCTTCTCGCATATTCTATCCTAGTCAAGATAATAGAGCTACATGGTACATGCTTAAAGCAAGCATGTGTTTCATGTCTAAAAACAAATAATCAGAAATGGAGACATGAAGTAGAGGTAGAACCGAGAAGATAAAATACTAGCGAAAGCGAGTTAGAAATTTAGAAAATAGAATAAATAATCTAGAAGAAGAATTAGAAGAGCTAAAAACTAAGATAGAGTTAAATAAAGCAAGTAAGACGGAAGAAAAAATAATTGATAATATCGCTTTGGAAGATTGAATAAACCTGATTATGGCAAAGAATGTCAATTAAGAAAAGAATACGAGAGAATTGTTGAATATCCATCAAATATGCCAACCCGAGGATATGGATTTGGAAGATATTGATTAAATAAGCATAATCAATACATTGGAAGTTCTATGAATATATATATTTGCATATGTTGATAAGGTGTTATCAACAATTTGTCCGGGGAATATCATAATACACGAGGCGAGTTTTGATTTGATGTTTTGCAACATCAATCAATCGGGCGTGGAAGGCGATATACCCATACGGTGAATAATTTTGAAAAATATGCTCGAAGAAAATGCATAACTGAATAAGATAAAGATTGGTTACTGTTGAAGACTCGCGAGACTCCTCACGGGAGTTGAATACAAGAGTCATTTGTCAAGCAACAAATGCAAGACAATTATCATGCAAGCGAAAACCGATCGAGACGTCGCTTTCATCACGAAGGCTCACGAGAAGATATGCATGACACAACTGAAGTCGGACTTGTCCACTAAGGGACGCTCGGGATAACCTCGAAGGACACTCCAGAAGGTTACTCACTCTTCGTAAGATAAGCATGAAGGACGCTGAAGGCTTGGCGGTGCTCGAAGGCTCTTTCGCTTCTATAAAGCGGGAAGGCTGTCCTACGTGATTGAACACGGATCGGCATGCAAGCAATCGACTCCGCATTCAGCATCGCCACACACATCTAGAACCGCGACCGCACTCCACTCATACTCCACTTCCACTTCCACCATGCAAAGCCTAATCCTCCGAGATTAGCAACCACCACCACGAATAAGTTTAGAATCCACTACCGTTGTATAATACCACCCCAATAGAATTAGCTTGTGACGGAGGTCCTCGCGATCCTCTCACGCTTGTAAGGTAATAAGGTTTGTGCTAAGTGCTTGGGGTTTCAAAGGGAAAGCCGTATGTAAGCTTGTTTTGCTTTAATGGAGCAGTTTTAGCTTTGAGAATCCCCTTTTCTCTCAGAGCCGCCCATGTAAGTTTGAGTCTATTCTATGGACCCTAGAGGAGAAGCCTCGTGCGTATTGTTCTTGTATTGTTCTCGTGTTAGCCTGGGTAGCGGCGTTTTAGAGAACTCGAAAGAACTCGAGTCACAGAGAAGTGTTCCCCTTCGGGTGGAACTGCACGGGGAGACGATAGACGTCTTAGCGTTCTACGCCACGACGAAAACGGCTATCGAGTTAGCGTTAGAGGGATAGGATTAGTTGCTGCTTTATGAAGAGAGCTAGTGATGCATACGGTGAGTACCGAAGTAGGATCAACACAAGCATAGTTGCAACGCATAGGCGCTTTGGTAGGTCTGGTATATATATATATATATATATATATATATATATATATATATATATATATACACACGTGAAGGCGTGAAGCTTTGAGCTATGCATTCATCTGTACAAGCAGGTTAATTGCACGGTGTACTAATGAAGGATTCCTCTCGCTGGTGAGTCCTTCCCTGACGTCACCATCGAGGAAGCGATGAAGTTCTGTCCTGCTCTGTGCCTGATTCAGTTCGGCGCTCATGCCATGGCTGTCTTCACTCATGGTGACGAGAAGTACTATCACCCAATGCAAGTGCCGCAAACTCAAGACACGGAAGGCGCTCAAACACGCTTCCATCAAAGCTAAACAAGCAAGACGGGCTGCCGTCGCTGATGCTCGCAGGCTTTTGAAAGAGCCTGAGATGCTCCCAGCTGTTCAAGAATGCAACTCGGAATCTCCCGAGATCACTCTTGAGACACTTGATGATGCCTCTTATTCCTTGTCCTGGTCAATGCGCATTGCACGCTCCAGAAGCAACAAGAACGCTCTTCGCAATTATCGACGGAGGCGGAGCAACGTCAAGAAATTGCATGCTGAGTTAAGTGCTCAGGTTGTCCGAAGCACGATGCCCAAACCAAAGTCAGGAGTTCCAGAGTTCCTCAACGTCATCAAAGAGCCTTACGTGCTATCTGCAAAGGCCAAGAGGCCTGCTGAATTGAAGAAGCTTGTTAGGCAAGCTATTATAAATGAATTTTGGACAAGCACATTAAAACGTGCGGCCAAATTTCCTAGGTGGAACTATAACCCGCACTAATAATATCAGTCTTCATTCCCCAATGATGGTTGCCTCATACCATGTCATGGCTGATTCTAGCCCTGAAGAAAATGATTTCGCTGCACTAGCGAATGAGTGCCGGCAGCTCATGCAAGTGCACCTGCCGATCAGCTCCAGCAACAAGTTTAGCTTCCGCCAGCCCAAATAAAGAATGGGAGAAGCATTATCGCCAATCAACTGCATGGTCAGGTGGCAACATGAGCCATATATGTGGTTCATCTTTATAACTTCTGAGAATCCTGCAGGCCGTTTTCATAAACTGGTGGCAGGAGGCCGGTGGCAGGGTCAGTCCAAGTATTAAGGCCCTAGTCATTACAGACATGCGCCTGAAGTCCTAACAAACTGGTGGCAAGTATTATGCTGCTAACAAATGTCCTCAAAACGATCTAAGGACGGTGGCACGGGGAACCATTCCATGTCTATTTTATGATTTTATCTCATTCAAGGCAAGCTCCACTGCCTGCCCATTGAATTCATCGTTACACCAAGAATGGTGACTCAAAGATTCAAGATGAAGTCAACATCACCATATCTACAATATGGAAGTGCCCCTATACTAGTAGGGTTGACAATGTGCTTTGTTTTATATACATGAGCACCTTTTCTTCCTCTTTGAACCTGCGGATCTTCATGGAGATGTCATTCATATATTTAACCAGGCAACTCTATGGACTTGTTTGCCTAATTAACACTTCACAATGATACTCGTGAAAACAAGATTCAGAAAGGTCGTGCCCCTGTTACCCAGGTGGCAGATTTTTAACCAGAGAAAGTGATCATGTTCGGGTGCCAACGGTGCTGCCTTTTTCTGTTCATCACCCTCTATATACCAATACAGTTGTGGCTATGTACACCAGGAACTTGCTAATTTGTTCATAGCAAGGTTTGCCTTTCAAGAAAAAATCTAGCTGGTTGCAGTGCAACATCTACAATACCAAAGGGTTAGCACGAAGCTTTCATCAATAGAAGAGCTACTCGCATCATCAAGATCACCAAAGAGTCTATCACATGGTGGGAGATTTCGACGAATATATTTCCTAACTAATTGATACTCTCCATGATATATATGTTATTGCCAACGGTGGGCTGTCATTAGGCATGTTTCTCTAGGATGAAAATTTTCCAACTGACCTACATTGTGGTGAAGTAATCTCAGCACAAAGCACATGGTTTACACCGACAAGGGATGAAAGTGGGTGGTGGAATTTCAACCGCGACCGACCCTAGAAGTCGTGGGTTTATCATGCCTTCGCCGCTTTGTCCAGTTTAAAAGGAATGCCAAGCCTTGAGGGAGACTATAGTGAAAAGAGCATGAAAGGGCTACCTAACTTGACAAAAGTCCCGATCAAGTGTGAAGCCACATGCCACCCTCATGAGGTGACAACAAGGGTCTCAAAAAAAAAAAACAATATAGCCTGTGAGGATTACATAGCTACACAAAGATGGATAGCTACCCTCTGAATTCTTTGAAGACAAGTTTCAAGAAACAAGTCCAAAGGAGAGAAAGAAAAAAGGAGGCATAGTCAACTGTCTCGAAGCTCTCAATAGTAAAAAAAAAAGAGAGAAAGAAAAAGGAGGCATAGTCAGCTGTCTCGAAGCTCAAGGTAAAAAAAAGTCAAGTTATCAAGCAAAGCAAATTGAAGGAGGACGGGTAGCTATTCATCATCCTCGGCAAAAGTAATGGCAGAAAAATTGTCTTAGCCATTTCCCCCAAACCAACCATGAAATTCTAGCCGTATCCTACATTCCCCTGGACAAAAAGGTAGGAGGCATGAAGCACTTGACTTAAGGAAGCTCGGGAAAGATTTCCACAAACCCCAAGAGGTCCTGAAAAAAAGTGTTAACTTTTTACACTATTACCACGAGGGAACTGAACCACACATGCTGGTTGTGTTGGAATATGAACATCTTATGAGTAATATGCCTCCGTGGCTGCTCCACCATTGGCATCATATATTTTCTTAGAATCAGCGTTGATTCTCTCAAGTTTTCATTGAGAAGAACCAAGAGTTATCTCTACCCTACAAAAAATTGGATTGCTCTTTGGTAAAATTCAGCAAGATGAGCATCCCATGTGACTGCTTCGTGCAATTCAATGAAGGGTGTGCAAGACCTTCATTAAATAATTATTCAGATGACCTTTGGCATGGTACATCTTTGGGACCTAGACGGGTATCAATAGCTCTTCTACAACAGCTAAATGCACCATTATCGGGCATACCTGCAACCATGAATCATTTGACTCTACCGGTTGGCATCATTGCAACAAATGATCACTTGAGTTGGTTGCCCCAATGTTATTCAGCTCAATCCAGCAAGCTGGCTGGTGACTCAAAAAGGGTCTCCAAGTGGACTCTACAAGAACATCTTGTGGTGGCATGTTGTTTCGTCACAATTTGGCTAAACCGGTGGCAGTTCTATGCTCTCAAAAGTTAAAAAGTTGAGAGGCAATGAGCTGCTCATGGAATTGAAGATGATGTGCTCATGGAATTGAAGATGATGGAAAGCTCGCACAGCAATACTGCTGAAACCTTGATGAGTTGAGATGGTAAAACATACTACGACTTTTGTATCATCAGGAACTCAGGATGCGATGTATTACTCTACCGCATTCCCTATCACTAATCCGTGGCATGGATTTTCACCACAAAATCCCATGTCTCTCTTTATAGATAAGAGGCTGGCATTTTTTTATTCGACACATTTTGGGATCCTTTATCTTCAAAGGTGTTCTTCCCACACATATAATACATTATTTGCAGTCTGGTCTTAAAATCAGGTTACTGGAAAGCATCTATGAGCTTTGGTGCATATAAATTTGGGAGCAGTGAAGCAAACCAACGCGATGTGGAACTGTGAAACCCTTTGAGATTGATGGCTGGCACTGTAGCTTTAAAATAGTCGTGCATCAATCTTAATAAATTTATCCATGGATACTACACTCCATTTGTTGGCACCAATATATTTGGTCGGAGGGAACCCAAGGATTTTCTCTTCTTGTATATGGCATGATTTTAGCCATATGTTACTTTTTCAGGTGGCGACATGATTTTCACCATGTCCTACAACACAAGAGGGGTTCCATACATCTTGCCTGTAACAGAAGTGTGAGCCGAAATCTATGCTTGGGCTCCCAAAGCTTGCCAAGAGAAAAAAAAACAGCATCAAGTTTCATGGGCACGTGATTACTTGGTACAGTAAAACTACGCAGTTGATACACCACATATAATTGCCTAGAAAAAAGGAGTTGCAAGATATGTTGCAAGGCATTATATAATTATTATTACAAGTAGACTCCAAAATGTTTTGATGGGATAGAGTGACCTACTGTTCAGGGAAGCAAGACATGAAGAAATGCAATAAAGATGGGGCATGTTCTGTAAGTCCCGCGTCGTCCTGATCAGCAAACAGGCAGTCGCTTGCTCAAGGTGCTGCAGCTGGTCGTGGCTCTGGACATCGCCTCCAGTTCAGATTGGAGCACACTTGTTTCCTTGTTAAAAGGTTGCTTCTTGATTAAACTCTGGAAACTATGGATGTCCATGCAAACATAGTTAAAGCAGTGTGATGAGTCCTCGTCCACAAGTGTTGGCATGAAGATTGGCTTGTGAGCTTCAAATTTGTTGCTTATAAGTTCACTCTAGGAACTACCAATATTGGTGTCCGCCTTAAGCTGGCTGACCATCTCTTTAACGCTAACAAAAGTTTCTCAGATTCAGTGGCAGTCAATTCAAGTTCTGTGAATACATCCAAAAGAAGTGGCAAAGCAAATAGGAATAAGAAAAAGAAAAAAATGAGGTTGATTACGAGATGATCATCAGGTAGAAAGAAGTTACCTGGTTCTACTGTTTTCCCTCTTTCTGAATTATAAACAGCAACGGCGCTAGCGTCCTTCATCGTGTGCTTGGATGGACTGGCGTCTGCCTCCATATGGTTTGGCTCCAATCCTGAAAGTTCTAGTGATTTCTGTTGAGTCATGCTGGTCGCTTCCTTCTCTGCTGGCTGACCAACCTGTTGCTTCAATGAAACATGCTTTGATTGACTGCAGTAAGAGCTTCTGTAGCTGCAGTTTGGGCTGGTGGCTGCAAGTCCATGGTATCTTGCATCACCGGAAATTCCACTGAGAGGTCTTCGTCTCCTTTTCATTAACAACAGGTGAAAGTGTTGCAAAGGAAAGCTTATTACCTGGCAAAACTGGTGGCAACGACATCGATTGCCCTAGGCAAGGTAATTTTATCATCATAAAATAATCTGGGTCTCGGAGAAATCCAAAAGCTCTGTTGTACCGAGTTATGAATTGAGCACCTGGTTCCACGTGCTAGTGGCTGGGCAAAGAAGACATGGCCATCTGGTCGCCTAAATTCAGAGACATGGCGCCGTAACAAAATCTGAAGTGATTCCCTCTCTGCTGCTGGGGAGTAACTTCTGGAAATCCAAGCTGTTCGTTATTCCATCGTTCGCACGGGAATTGAGCTGTGGGGTAAGCTTTGACCACAGTTAAAACATACGAGCAAACCCGGAGGACAAAGTTGTCAAAATGCTCACCTCGCCTATGGGTGATGCCACCAATGCTACAACTGATAAGTAGCTCCATGGCGAAATTGATATGGCAAATGGAACTTTTGCGCATACATTTGATTCTGACTATAATCAAGTGGTTGTATCCACACCATGGTAAATTTCTTCAAGAATTTGACATTCCATTAGCTGGCACCAATACCTTTGGTCGCAAAGGAAATAGAAGATTTATTAAGGATATGGTATGATCTTCACTATATCCTGCTTATTGTTGTTACTCGGATAAAGATGGCATGATTTTTCGCCATATTTTCTAAATATACTTGCGAGAGTTGTTATCTCAAGACGACAAAGTATAGGACAAATGAAGAGCCAGGTTACGACCATGCGGCCAGGCTCATCAAAGTTATATTTCGAGCCGAAGTCTCTGCTACTTCGCGCATAAACTCGACTCGGCGGTGGTGGCATTTGTTTGATGATTATTTTTAATATAAAAAAATAATCACGTTAGACAAGATGAATATTTTTATTGGACGATTATTGGTGTTACAAGCTAGCCGCTGACACTGGCCGGTCAAATTCCATGATCAGAGCTCCATATATGTACATGCACCCATGCGTCATGTATGTGCACGCATATGAATGTACGTGGCTGGTTTTGCAACTTCAATCCATGTGTATGTATCTTGATTAACAAAGCTCACATACTGAAAATGTTCACGTACGTATTCGTACGTGGGTGTCCTGTGCGTGTACACCGGGACTCTCATGACAAGGCTGGGTCCACGCATCAGGGAGCCAAACTAACTTATGTGTATATATGAGTCATCTCGATGATTATTTGCTTGGCGTGCAAGATGAGAGCAGAGGGCGTTCTCTGTATATCTCGGACTCTTTGTTTTTTTCAACCTGGGACACCGGCTGGAGGACTCAAGTTGCAACACCTACAAGAGATTGATCGGAGCAAGACTCGTGTCGATCTAATCTAAACGTGTTTTCTTGGCTGAGGGGGCAAACGTGCTGCCTCCTGCCGTATATAAAGCAGCCGTGACCCTCAGGCCAAAGGGTCGGCGCAGTCACGAGCGTGCATCATGCAGAGGTCAGATACATGCAGCGCCTGCTAATTACCTTCGACGTAAGAAGCTGCTGCTCATCAAGTCGTCGATGAGCATGCCAAGCACGCCGAGTTGTCGAAGTTGCTGCTGGTTCTCACGCATCGACGCTGGGAGGCCATGCGAAGTCAAGCCTGCACGCCGGGAAGCCAAGCCTGGATCGAAGCAGTGCAGCGTGCGGAGCGTCGTGCTCTTTACCGTTGCCGGTATAGATGGCCATTTGGCCGTGACCCAGCGGCCCGTCCGTGGCCCGGCAAACGGACCCGGTACTGGGCGGCCCGGTCCGTATTATAATGACTCACGGGATCGCCCGCCCGGTGGGCGGGCGGGCCATGGGCGCTGCCCGGCCAGCGGCGCGGTCGCGGCCGTCCGTTGGCCGGCTGGCCCGGTGGCCCGGCACGATGGAATAATGGAAGAGTGGAAGTGATGTTGGGCACCCTGTTAAAAGGAATACATCCCCATCCCCATCCGGCCCACCCCAATGGGCCGATCCTTCTCCAAAAAAAAACCAAGCGGCGAGGCACACCGCACCAACCCTATCCTCTCCGTCTCCACCGACTCGGTAGCGCGGCGGTCGGGTTCGGCTTGGCCCAGCGGCGGGCGCTCAGGGCGCCGCCCAGCCCCGGGCTTGGCAGCAGCCCCGGCGGCCCGCGAGTGGGAGGCGGCGGCGGCGGCAGCGCTTCTCTGCGGCGCGTGGGCGGCGGCCGGCCTTGACGGCCCGGCCGGTGGCGTGTCGTGGAGCAGCAGCGCAGCCCAGCGGCGGCGGTGGCGTCGCGAAAGCAGCAGCGGCGCGCGGCGGCGGCGGCTTCAGCGGCGGCCAGCGGCAGCGGCGGCCATGTGGGGAAGCGGCGGCGGCAACCATGGGAAGCGGCGGCGGTTTCGTTTTTGTTATGGAGCCGGCCCGCTGGCCCGGCGAGTGGCCCATGGCCGCAAAATGGCCAGCGAGGCCGAACCCATGGGCGAGTCGCGGCCCGAGCCAGAGAGGGTAGCCGCCCGCGCGGCCGTAGCCCGCGGCGGCCCGCTACGGGCCGGCCCGGTCGGCCCGCGGCGGGCCCGCAGGCGGTGCCGGGCCGGCCGTTGGACATCTATAGTTGCCGGCCGTCATATTGCCTGGTGAGTTCCTAGTTCGTCTACCGGCTCTTCCAATCTTGCGCCAGCAATTTGACAGCGTCGAGACCGCCAGCGAGAGGTCGTTTGTCAAGTTGTCCAATAATATGGCAAGAGCTCAACCTCTTTGGCTCTTCCAATCTACCTTACATCTATCATCAGAATCCTCGCGGCGCGGTTTAGCAATTTGATACGTCGAGAACCCCTCGCGAGCGAGGTCGTTTGTCAACTTGTCCAACGATAATATGGCAAGAGTCCAATCTGGCGCTCTTCCGATCTACTACATCCATCGTCGGAAACCTCGCCGGCGAGGTCTAGCAACTTGACGGCGTCGAACCCTGCCGGCGAGGTCGTTTGTCGAGGATTGTCCGATGATCGATCTGAGTCATGAGGAGAATCAAGGGCATGCAAGATAAATTCCCCCTCATCATGATAGAGGAGAACAAACGCCGCAAGAGTCAGAGGAAACTACGCTTGTTGTCAATACCGAGAAGTATGTTCATTCGATCCTTAAACAGCAAGCAAGCATCAGGCCGTTGCCGATCAAGAATCAAACCAAGCAAAGCAACTCGTTAGTTCTTGTAACTACATCCATCATATATACATACACAACATGCCGGCCAGTTCAGCCGACCGACTTGACAACGTCGGAACCCTCGCCGCGCGGGGTCGTTTGTCGAGTTGTTGATAATCAATCCGTGTCATGGAGAAAATCAAGGCCGCGCGAGACGGAAGTTTTCTGTTCGTCGCGATGACAAAGAAGAAGAGATAGGAGTTTCTGTTCGTCGCGATGATGAAGAAGATAGCACGCATGAGGCTAGAAATCTCCACTCGTGCTTTCAAAAATCGAGATACGAGAGTCAGGATTGCTCTGCTCGTCGCTATGTGAAAAATATCCGTGGTGCTACTCCGACAAGAGGCCGTATTGGCTGTAATGCTGCCCGGTGGCGGCATCTGACGCACGCATACACATCCAAGCCTTGCTGCTATTCGGCACATGCATACACACGCTGGCGCGGTTTGTTGTTTGAGATACAGATACGCATATACATGCCGAGGCCCTGCTGTTTGAGAGATGCCATGTCAGAGAATAAATGATGGCCGACACACATGCTAGTTGCTCCACGTCTTTCAAACACCAGGAGGCCAAAAGCTGTTGCATGATCATACTAGTTGCTGCAGTACACATACACATACTTGTGGATATGCAAAATACAGACGCATCGTGAGGAACTACCTCACGGTACCGATCGATCTTGATAGCAAAGTGCCTGATGGTGGCTGTCCATGATCACAAGTTGCAAGCAACTTCAGTTTGCCTTATCGACGTGAGATGCATGTATTGTTGCTCCATGACTTCAACGATCGCGGAGAGGTCGATTGGCTTGCTGCCTACTACTTTCTACTATAGTGGAGAAGGTCGATTGGCTTATCTCTATCGTTTTTTTCTACACGGATGGGTCATATAATTTTTATCCCTATTATTTCTACGATAGTGGAGAAGGTCGATTGACTTATCCCTATTGTTTTCGCCAAGTAATGCAAGTGACGCCGGGAGGCTGTCAATTTGATCTCTTGGGAAAGCATTGTCAAGCAATACCCGCATCAGCTGTACTCGGGCTTCTACCGTATAATCGTCCACTACGTCTAGTGCCGGCGAGGCTAGGCAATCTTGGCCGAAAGTGCGATGAGGCGAGGTCACTCTCACCCACACGCCCTAGTTAACGGATCGGATACAAATCGTTGCTGGGCACCGAGGCGCTTAAAGCAACTCACACACGCCCGCAGTTAATGAAGGCCGGCATACATGATCGGGCACCCATTTGCGCATAGTCATCCCCTTCATCAACAATACAAATTCCGTTTTATTTCGACGTGGCGATGGCGATGTCGCGACCAAGCGGCGACATAAAGCCACCCATACATATTACCACGCCATATATCGCATATGGCTGACGGGCGATCAATCAAATACATGGCGACCATCTGGCGCCTTAATCGGAGGTTTTTCGCGAAGCTCGTCTTGCGGATGTATTAACGGTCGCCACCACAGGCCCAGGAATCAGCGAACTACGTAATTTTCCTACAAGGACCTCTCTCCTTAAGCATGACGAGAAGACGGAAGAAGACATTTTTCGTTGATCATGTATTTTGTATATTCAAGAAAGAATTAATGAAATATGTGGTTCTTTAATATGTGTGCACGTACGCCCTGCATTACATATTTTATACATG